>NW_019294860.1:0-20454 GCF_000500325.1 Leptinotarsa decemlineata
TAATGGTAGTCCAATTGAAGGTGGAGCAAAAGAGTAACCGTCATAAAAAGTATAATATAATACCTTACATGAAAATTAATTACTGATAAGAGGGTGTAAGAATGAAAATATGTGTTACCACTGATAAATTATTAGGATTCTTATATTTCTGAATGAATAATGGTTACAAAACGTGAAAATAAACTACTTTATTAGTCAAATTTTGAAAACTATCCAACAATATATCCAAATTATAAAAAATTTAACACATCGCCGTCCAAAAATTAAAAGAAATTAGCGTCGAAGTTCTGCCTCATTTGGATTGGTATAGAATTCAATTTGTGTAATACGCTATATTCAAAATTATCAAGATAAATTAATTAATCCAACAAACATCACATAATATATTGATCAAGAGGTATTTTTTATTTTCGCTGAAATTAGAAGTCCAATATTCTTTGAATATACATTGAAAAATATGAGTATAGCTCTTAAAAGAGAAACATTCGCGATCTGGAGGTTAAATTAGATAACGAAATTAATTTCAATCTCCAAGTATCAAAAACTGTAGCAAAAAGTCTTGAAATGCAAGGTTTATGTTGAGAATTTCTAGTGATTTTTCAATTAAAATAAAAAAGATTTTATATTGTGCTTTCGTAAGATCTATTTTTGAATATTGTTCGGTTATATGGGACCCATAATATAATGTAAATATCGATTTGTCCAGCATGCTCCATTGATATCATTAGAGCCTCGATCAATGCTTTATTAACACACCTCCTCTTCATCCATTTCCTTCAAACTAATAACCAATATGTACTCCGACCTCTGTGAAATTTGTAAATTTGTCTTTTGAAGGTTAGAGTTAACTAAAAATAATATGGATTTAATACTAGTAGCGCCATCTGTGTGTTAGTCTATGAATATGCTGACGTAAATGACTGATTTCTTATTTAACTGAATTTTTTCCAGAACAAACATTGCATGTTTTTTGAGAAATAATCTCAATATTGTTAGTCGCCACCATCTCAGTGCAAATAATTCCTCTTGAAAAATTGTGTAAACATTTGATTATCTGAAAATTACCTTGATAGTTTTGTCTCTACTGGCTGTTGCTAGCCAAGTAACTTCAGGATGCCAGTCACAAGCAAAAACGGGCCCACTATGGGCTGTGTATTGCTGGAGACACTTCTCAGGTTTACGAATATCCCACAACTGCACACTTCCATTGTCTGATACAGCAGAAAAACTATGTGGATTATGAGGACTGAATTGGACATCTCTGACACTTTCCGTGTTACTGCAAACATATATTACTAATGTTTTTGCTTTGTTGAAAATGAGGTTGGTTCTTAAACTAAACATAACAGTAAAAATTTCACTCAAAAAGCTTGTCCATGTTGAACTCGATCGAAAAGGCTCCCTAGTTATGTTGGTGGAAAAATCTCAGCTCAGTATAAAATTCATGAAAAGTTTATGATGTATTTGCTGTGGTGGACGAAAAATATCAGAAAATACTTCCAGGGAGTGTTTTGATAGCCCGTATCAGAACGTGAAAGGAAAATGAAAATATAGGACAAAGAAAATAACTTCTGTCTGATTTCTACTAAGTTTTTTAATTGTTACGACCGGTTTCGGTTTAATAAACCATTCTCAAGTAACTCTAGGAAACTAAGTTCTTTGAGTTACTTGAGAATGGTTTAATAAATCGAAACCGGTCGTAACTAATAAAAAACTTGGTAGAAATCAGACAGAAGTCATTTTCTCAGTCCTATATTCAATATGAATTTCTACAAAATAAATAGGTCATCAATCGAAGAAGTTAAAAATCAATTGTCATTTGTATATTATTATTTTTTTAGAAAGACATTTTTTGTGGGAGTTAGGTTAGGTTACGTCCAAAGTGAGTGAACCCAGATTCTTAACGAAGCCGACTAGTTTGTATGGTGAGTGGTCTTTCAGGTCAGATGGCTCTGCCGAATTCTACAAACCTGATTTGGTCCCCAGCGGGGCAGGCACAAAGTAAGTGCTTTGCTGTTTCATCATGTTCCGAACAGAGGCGACACGGACTGTCAGAAAACAGACTCTCTGCATATGATGATTCAAATGACAGTGACCTGTAAGAAGGCCTGTTAGATATCGTAGTTCATCCCTACTGTAGTCCAACAACTGTTTGGTATCAAGCTTCGAAGAGTGAAGAAATGCTTTGGAGTGAGCCAATCCTGGAAGATTCTGCTAGAAGTCCATAAATTTTCTCGCCATCCAGGTATTCTATCTTTGTTTGGCAAAGCCTAAAGTGATGCCAATGATAGGTTCTGGTATGATGAAGCTGCTTGCAGCACCTTCTTTTGCAAGGGAGTCAGCAGTCTCATTGCCTTCCACGCCAGTATGGCCAGGAATCCAGACCAGAGATAATCTGTTACGTCTATCTATCGAGGAGAGTCGTTTTAGGCAATTTTCTACCAATTTAGACGTTGCTCGGTAGGAGCCAAGAGCTTTGACAGTCCGAGAATATTTTTATTGACTTGTGTATGAGGTTGAATTCTTCCAATCTCTTTTTTTGGGGGACTGAAAAATTCACCCCAAAAAGTTACTGTGTAATATAAACCACTGAAGATTCCAATTAGTCGGTAACCTGTCATATTCACAAATTTTGCCTTCAAATTAAAAAAATCAATAGACAAAAATCAAATATAATTTACAAAACTTGAAATTCACTTTAAAACTTTCACCTCAAATGGAATAAGATTGTTTCCGAAACATCAACCTGTAAAGAAAGCCAAGTAGCTACCGTCCCACCGTCATGGTAAAACTCTCACCTCATTTCCATAGGACAATGGAGAAATAACAAGTATAGTAGAATCAAAATTACTGGGAGTGAATAAATATAGAGGTCTGAAGTTTGATAACAGAACAACTATGCAAAAAATTAATTTTCATTCAGATGATATGCTTTGAAAAATATTGCCGAGGAAGTAGAATGTAAGGCTGCTATTATACGTTCATTATGCACTTTTTAGTGTTTTTTTTTCTGTGAAAGAAACGTTAGACAGCGTTCATCATAATCATCAGGGTATAAATAAATACATTAAATTAGCTCAAGAAAAAATACTTTGGCCTACAATAGATAATGAAATGAAACAGAAAATATAACAGTGCCACTTATGTTTAAAATACTCACAGTCTCAAAATTCAGAACCTTCAATAAATTATGAAACACCTGAAATTCCTTGGAACAAAGTGTGTGTGATTTTTTTGAGTTATATGGTCAAAAATATCTTGTTATCTCATTAATTTTCAACCTATTTATAAATGACTTGAATGATGTAATTCTCTGTAGTGAATTTCTTCTGTTTGCTGATGATCTGAAGATATTTACAAGTTATTCATGACTCTGATGATACTGAATTATTACTGTACGATTTATGTAACTTTGTACGCTAGTGGGATATGAACTTATTGCAACTGAATACGGACAAATGTCATAAATTTACTCTTTTCCTAAACAAAAATCCCGTAAGCAAGAAATCAGAACTGGAAACAACAAACACAATCAAAGTTTTGGGAATCATTCTTGACACAAAATTGTCATTCAGACCCCATATTGCAAATGTTACTTCTAGAGTACAGAAAATGTTAGAATTCACTCTTAGATCTACAAAATTGAGATGGTTGAGTTTGCAAACAAAGAAGCATTGTAACACCTAGAAAACTATCAAAAATATGTTCTTGCTGAGATAGAAAACTTTCACATAATGTCAAAAAATGCTCAAATTATCGTCCATCAATTCATTATATAACCAATCTATGGTCAGCAACAATTATATAATTAAAGACATTCAAAAACTTGTTAAGAGTACCACTGAAAACTGAAGATTCACAAAAAGTTCCTCTTTCACTGATAAAGGCTACAGGGAGCAATAATTCAGATTCAATAAATCAATAGTTCAGGTTCAAACACCATTCCAACAACTATGGAGTTATTACTCCTGAGTACAAATCAAACACACCGCTAGTGTTTTCGAGAGAGCTGAAGGTAGGGAAGTAACATTATCGATGCAAGATAGTCTTTGCTTTGTTAATCAAAAATTCAAATTGAAGAAGAAATTGGAGACTGTCAGATCTGAAATATCAATTCATATGGAATCTTTTTTTTATATGTTCAAGGCTTATATATACATACAAAGTTTTGTAATTTTGCCATGTTCAAAAATGAAAAATAAGCATTCATCCTTTAAATGTTGGCCCGCAAAAATGGATGACGTAAAAGCTCAACAATATTTCAATTAATAGAAGAGACACTATCTATAGTACATAATTATTGTCTTTTTGGATCCAGAGTGGTTGTTTCGAAAATATTCTGGAAGGGAATTTTGAAGCAACTGCATAGGAAGAAATATTTGGCAAGAAGTTTTATCTATTGGCCCAGTGTGGGCAAAGAAATGGAAAATTTCTCGATCAGTGCAATAAATGCAATACAATATTTCATTTCGCTACATCAACTAACGTCATTATATTTATAGCTGGTCATTAAAACAAGAGGATGAAAAATGCATATAAAAATTTAGTAACAATGAGAGGAAACACAATTTAAAATTGAACAGTTTGAAAAATAAGAATAAGTATGGAGAAAAGAAAAATTACTAAAATGAAAAAAAAAACAGTACAAATATTAGTTGTGATTTTGAATGCAGGAAGTTTAAAGTGGAGTGTTTGAATTAGCATCTCAAAGTCTAAGCAGTGTCAGTCGTTGCTGAGACTTTGAGATATAACCTACATCCCCGCAGTCAATGCATACACTACTGGTGATGTCTGCCACGGTAGCAGACAAAAAGTTTGGTACTATAAGGTTCATTCCATCACTGCATCACCATCTCTAATTGCGAACCCAGCTATGAATACCTATGTCTGAGTAATACATTTTCTCATATTTTTCATTAGGTTCATTATTATTTTGAACTATTGACACCGATAACTTTTTCAAGGTTTCAAACCTACCTGTAAAAAACCGTCACAGCACTTCGCAGTCTTATATCAAAATATCTCATAGTTCCATCTTGGGAGCCAGATATCAACTTATAAGGCTCGGAGGCATGAAAATTCACTTTGTTCACTGTACGTTTATGATCTTGGTAGTCTTGTTCCTGCATTGCTTTTCCCGTTTGTGTGAGGTTCCATACACATACATGGCCATTTGTTGCGGCAGTAGCAATAAAATGGTCTAAAAGTGCGAAAGTCTTAACAGTTGATCATTTAACAAAACAATACTATACCATCTGTAGGACTCCACGATACATCATTACACGAAAAACCTACATTCAGATGCTTTGAACCTCTCACATTGCATATTTCCCTAAATTTATCTTCTTCTATGGCATATATTTTGAAAACTAAAAAAAAATAAAGGATACAGCTAAATAATCACATAAAGGTAAAGTTTACCATTTCTTCCACCGACAGCTACTTGGGTATAGTCTTTATTTAATGCTAAAGCATTAACTGGACCTTCTTGTGGTACATTAAATGTGAACATTCTGTTATCTGAAGATTGCCAGCTAAACAAAATTCCAAAGTTTTCACATATTCAATTCCTTTCTCGACATATATAATCACACTTTCTAACTTCCCAAGTAGTCCATTTATTAATTTAGAATTAAAATTTTCAAATCTACAATAATGGACTTTTAACTGTTAGATATTATTAAAACCCAGACTGTTAGGCACTTTGTAAAAACAAAACAAACGCAACTGACACTGACAGCTATGTCACAGAATTGTTTACTATTCTGTGGCTGTCACAGTAGCTTTGTACTGTGGCTGTGTCTTATGTCATACATTTCTTTTAAAATTCGCAGTAAGAACTTCCGTCTTCCGATGATGTAACTATCTACTAGTATCTACCCCAGAATTTTGACTTTTTTCCGGAAAGAAACTGATTGAATTGTAGGTATGTTTTCCAAAGACGTAAAATCGTTCAGAAAATTTCATATGTCGACGCAATATGGAATCGTGAACATTACTTCAAAAATATTCAAAGCGATAGATTTTAAGTACCCCGCAATAGGCCATATTTCTCGATCTTGCGAAGGATTTTAATACTGTTCAGCTACACGGATTTATTAGAAACCTCATAAACTCATGACAAGTTATTCGGAAGATAGAGAACAATGCATAAAACTCAAAAACATAAACAGTAAGTGAGAGAAAGGTTCAAAATGGTGTTCCAGAAGGAACAGTTCTCGATCCAATTTTGTTTCAATTTATATTATTGATATTTTCAAATTGCCTGTAGACGGTGAAATAAGTTTATTTTTGGATGACACTGTTATATTCTTTAAGGACAGTAAATTGGTCTAGTCTGAAACAAAAAATTATTGTGTTGTTTCTTATATTAGTGTTCTCCTGTGAAAAAAAAATACGATCAATTTGAAGAAACATTTATGTATCCTTCAGAAGTTATGAATCGAACTCATTCCAATTCACAGAAACAGACTTGAAACATGAAGATGAGACGATGTTAATCAATCAGATAAAAAAGTAAAGTTTCTAGGAGTATATCTCGACTGCTACCTGAAAAAATATTCAAATTGATAATGTCATGAAAAAAGTAAGATATTGTTTACCAAAATTTAAAAAAAGGTGATATTGAGTATTCAAAAACGTTTGAAAAAAATTTGTTTTTCCGTTAATCAGCTGTCGCCCCCATACGAACGACAACTCTCAGAAGTTGAGAAACTTGTGCGAGCTAAGGACTAACGAGGTCTTACCTTTCAACGTGTGATTCCTAACATGGTTACAGAATCATCTCAGCTTCAACCAGATGAATTCTCTCGAAAAAAATATTATGGTCGGGGAGAGAATCGAACCCACGGCCTTCCGAACGTGAGTCGACTGCACTACCACCGCGGCCAATTCCACAACAATGTGCAATGCGTTAATACAAAATCATTTAATTAATGCCAGTCCACATAGTTATCAAAACGGTAACTCCTTTAACACGCACAACCTTTTCTGTTAGGACACAGAAGAAGTCAGTTCTGACTAGGCTGCAATGCATGTCACATTACTAATGCTTCCCGCTCAAATATAGCTGGTCTTGAACCTTCCTTCTTCAAAAGATTTCCTAACTCCTCGTCACATAATTCAAATAAATTCCTTTTAGTCATATTATGTGAATAACGAAAAAACTACGTGAACTGACCTGATGCTCCTCATCGCCCTCTAGTGGCAATAATGTTCGTTGTTTCGTTCATTCAGCCTTACTGCTTAACGCTTAACGCTGAGTCACAGCATCTTACATATGTTGTGGCTGAATGAGGTCCAGCCTTTGAATAAAATTCAAGCGCTATTTTTTTCGCACTTCGTCTATATAAATCCCTTTACAATACAATTTGAAATTGACATGAAGTGAAATCACAATCAACATGAAAAATATTGCTCTCTCAAATGAGTTGGATATATTATATTTCATTCAATATGACACAATATTTGACATATAATACCGTTTAGGTGATTCGAAAGGCGCTTTTATGCTGCATTCAGCGCAGCGCTGTTTGTTTATTCAATCCTGGACGCAGCCATCCATTAAAAACAAAAACGTTTTAGGTTAGAATTGGACGTTGTAGCAAGTTGTCTTTAGCATTGCATTGTTGCATAACAGAAAATGTATTATTTGGTTAAATCATTTCAACAAATCAGGAAACTGAATTCACTTTCAGCATGTATAACTAGACCTCATAGAAGTACTTACTTACGTACCTACCCAACTATACTTGTTTATCCTGATGGTTCTACTGTAAATATCAGGTATCCAGAACCACGCCAAATAATAAAGGTATAACATTGAACGAAAATTGACAATATTTTCGTGTCCTATAGAGTTTACGATATGAAAATATAATGTGAAAAGAGAAGAAGCAAGCAGAATTTGCATAACAGTTAATGCCAGTGAACTTGTCTATAACAAAAACTTACAGCAATTTGTAAAGGGTTTGTGTTTCTGGTATAATTCGTTATGTTAGCAGTACTATTTTTAATAACTAATATTAAGTCACAAACTGTACTCAGAAACACAGCCGCTTTACAAATTGCTGCAAGTTTCATATTGACCACTGAGAACGTCTACCTTGCCTACCTTGTGATCAACATATAAAACTTAATGAATAAGTATACAATGACACATTATGTAGGTAGTTGGTAGACAAATATTTTGAAACATTTATTTTTAAGTACAAAAATTTCAATTTGAATTTATGTTATTCTCAATAAAGGTCAAATTCGATTGCCTTCAATAGAACAATTTACAAGAAAGAATTTCCATATTGATTTTCTTATTTTAAATTTGACATTCAATTTATTTATACTTTTTTTTGTCAGGTGAGATTTATTTCTACAGGATCATTTTCCCCATTCAATTTATTACTAAATATTAAATATACATTTTTTTTTCAATTTGAGTGGAAAGAAAACATTCAAAAATATGAGCTCCAATTGAAAGAGGCATATTTTTCGAGAGATAAGTTTTTGTAAAGAGTTTATTTTAAACTTAATTGCTTTATCCTTCTTTCGAAAGTTGAACACAATTTTTTGTTATAAGGTTAAAGTGAAAGCATAAATGCCTTTTTCCCAAATAAAAGCTCTACTAACATTTTCACTGTAATTGAGTATCTTTACTGTACCTACACATATTTCTTATCAAATCCATATTTGATATATAATATTTAATATTATTTCGAATAGTGTAAAAATTAATAAGATTAAGAAATTAACTTGACCTTTTGTGTCAGAACTGCATGTTCAGGCATTATTGGAACTTTTTTTTTGGTATCTTGAGTTTTTGACTAGTATCAACAAATATAATTTTGGAATCTTGTAAATTGTCCATTTGTAAACTGTGAAAATATAAAATTATTGTTTCAAGTTAGAAGGTGACCAAACTTCATTTCAGTCAAGTAAAATATCAATACATATTGAACATCTTGAGGATATTTTGGTCTAACTGAATTTCAAAACATTATCTAGAGGATATTTCGACCTAACTGAATTTCAAAACATCCTTAAGGATATTTTGATCTAAGTGTATTTCTAAACATTATCTAAAGGATATTTTGGTCTAACTGAATTTTGAAACATCTTAAGGATGTTTTGGTCTAAGTGAATTTCTAAACATCTTTTAAGGATATTTTGGTCTAACAGAATTTCTAAACATTGTCTTTTAAGTATATTTTGGTCTAACTGAATATCTAAACATAGTCTTTTAAGGATATTTTGGTTTAACAGAATTTCTAAAAATCGTCTTTTGAGGATATTTTGGTCTAACTGAATTTCTAAACATTATCTTGAGAATATTTTGGTCTAAATGAATTTCTAAACATATTTTCATACGTTGAATTCGTTCGATTTTAATTGAGAATTCGGCGGGATTAACTTTCTGCACAAAACTTATTCTGTGGAAGGAAATATAGACTTTTTGATTGAAGTTTTTTGATTTGATTATCAGTTTAAAATGTTATGTAAGAATCTGCCGAAATAGAAAAGAAAGTGCCTCTGTGAAACATTTCATTGTTGTTTTTTTCGGTATTTCGAAGCTGGAAATAATGCTCTTGAAACAAGTATACAAATTCAGAATACAGAAATTGATATTTGAATTCGAATCATATTTGATATTTTTACTTATACGTATATTATATGAGTAGGAAATTAATTTAAATCCCCCGGTCTTAGTTGGGTAAGCACGCATGCGTGGTCCTAAAAAGATAAGAATTCACGGGACTTTCTATCCTCGCATTTGTCTACACATGATTGTATATGCAAGTCACTTCTATCCGTATGTCTGCACTAAGTTGATTTGTCTGCTCATTGGAAATATGGCAGCTGACGGTGCAGTAGAGAAAGCTTTTGCCGTGTCAAACTTTTTATTTACGTTTCGTACATCAAATTAAATAGGTGTTGTAAATGTAAGTGTTTTGGTGTCAATCTTGTTTTCGCGGATAGTGTAATTACTGTGTATTTTATTGTGATTTTTATTATTTATCTAGTGAACGAGTGTTTAATATAGTACGTACTTTTCATCATTTTGGTGAAGTTATCTGCCTAATAATTCGGAAACTGAACAGGCTTAATGCGATACATGATAGGGCAGTAATATTTGTTATAATTGCAAAATTAAGTTCGATCAAGATTTCATTCTTGTAATATTAACTTAATGAAAGTTTGTTTATAATCTGACGTGCGACATGTCAAGTGATCTCGAAAACAACTATAGTACCAAAATTATTTTGATTTATCCGCTATAAATTCGAAGTATGTGTAATAAAAAGACTGAACTTGTACATTATCGTACACGAATATGTACGAAATTGGTTAAAACTACATGATTGTTCGATCCAGTATTATGATGCACCCATTAAAGAGAAATGAATCCGCTGCTAAATCTAAAATTTCGTGTATTTATGACAGTCCATGTGACCCTAAGGACAGTGATTATGAAAAGTTGTTCTGCCCAAATAACGAACTTTCCGAACCTCCTAGAATCCGAAGTGATAGACTTAAAACAGGCTCTTCTTGCCAAGCACTGAAGCATGCCGTAGCATCTCTGCATCGCCTCGATGACTTTCATAAAGAAAAAATTGGCGAGGGTTTTTTCTCTGAAGTTTTCAAGGTAAGTACCTGCTTTTTTTTAAATGTGAAGCAATCTAGGTCACCAAATGAATAACCTCTGGAATACCATAAAAGAGAAAATAAGTGTGTCTTGAACGACTTCTGACTCACAACAGATTGTTTTTCTTGACTAAAACTCGAACAATAAAGTTATTGAGAATTGTGAAATAAACAAAAATCTGTAAATAACTTGGCCAGAAGTCTCAGTTTATTTTTAAATCAAACTGTTGAAATGTGAGTTTTGGCGATTCCTAAAAATCGCTGTTTTGAATTCATCATTAGTAATATTACAGGAAGAGCAAGAATTCGGTTTTATATCTTTGTTTACTCTTGATCACACTGCTTCTCGAAATAATTGTGATGTATTCTTTTAATAAACACTTATATATTCACTAAGAATTGCACGTCAAAATTCAAGACCTCGTTAATCCTCAGCTCCCAAAAGTTGCTACTTTTGAGGGCTGTCATTTGTAGGACATTCCAAACAGGGGGGCGAACCGCGGACACGTGTTTCTGGCTATTGGCCTCATCAGCCCATGAATGCTTCCCTTTTTGATGTATATTATACACACTCCATAACATCTATATCTAATATATGCTGTCTGTTCAAAAAAAAAAACGCCTGCGTCTCAGGACGCCCGACAGAAGTGATAATTTAAAGTAATCTAAGTTGAATTATTTAATTTTTAAATTCTTCAACTTGAGACAAGCTGAGGTTGTTACTTAAATTTTATGTAGGTATATTAATATGATAATATAAGGAAAGGTTATTTGTTAATATTTTTGTTTATTTTGTGTATGCACATATATTATAGTTACCATAAGCCAAATGTTACTTTTGAAGGATTAAATAAAGATACTAATAATGTACGTAATAATAATGTATCATCATTTTAAGCCACGTTTCTCGTAATATTACGTGCGTGCTGGTTAGATTTTTATAAGACTGCCAACAACAGTACATATCTAACGCACACTAAACACTGATCGTCTGTCCGACGAGAGAAGAGGAGCCTGCCTTCCGCTGACATATGCATGCAAGAGAAAGGGAAGCCAGACAAACTGGCGTCGTTAGGTAACGATGCGGTTTGCCCCCCCCCCCATAAGAAGTTATCACTTCAATAAGGTGAATTTTCATTTTCCTCGAAAAATATTTAATTATTCATCGATTTCTATTTTGCCCCTTTCAAAATAGTCCCCCTCAGCGTTTTTTCCATTCCTCGAAGCAGTTCTGAAGAGAAACAAATTCTGGTTTCTGAGTACAAAATCAGACTAAAATTATGGCCTACAAATAAATATGGAAATTCAAAATGGTTCTGCTCGCTTTACAGGGGTCAATTTTTCATGTATAGTAAGCGCCTCCGAGACAATTCAGTGGATGATTAACCCAAAGTCTTTGACGCCTTTTTTTATTTATATCTTTTTACATACAATATACGAAACATACATCCATTTTTTGTCAAGTCACTTGTTTGTGTAGGAATATTTTATTTTAAGCTGACGCATGCTTGCACCATAGTGCCATTTTCATTTAAGTTATAAACACCGCGATTTTTTGTCGAAACTCGACAAAACTTACTAATGTAGTAAACTGTATTAGCGAGTTTCAATATGGATTTTCATTAGGTTAGGTTAGGTTCGGTCCAAAGTGAATGGGTCTATTCGACCCTCTACCGCAACCCGCAAGGGTTTATTGTGGCTCACACCTATTCACACTCGACCAAATAAACCCAGCTTCTTAAAGAAGCCGATTAGATTGTATGGTGACTGGTCTTTCAGGTCAGCTGGTAAGAGTACGGCTCTGCCGAACTCAACCTGATTCGGTCCCAAGCGGGGCAGGTACAAAATATATGATCTGCTGTTTCATCGTTAATGAGGTAGTTGGATAGTCAAGGTGCAAGATTCCCACCTTGATACCTGCGACAACCCTTCCATATGAGGGTTTTTGCACGTCACCTACACCTGACGATGCCTTAGATTCAACCTTGCAGGGCTTTTTCGCCTCTGGTTTTGGTAAGTCATCACTTGAGCGCAAACGTTTGCTAACCTGCTCATGGGGGGTTTGTTCCTCCACCTAAGACAGATTCTGCGTACGCCGCTCAAGAATTTGGTGCAGGGCGNTTCATTCTGATAATTGTTCTCAGTTTGCAAAATTCAAAAATAATATTTAAAGGAAAATCTTCCCTTTTTGCAATTTTTTTTTGAAAGAGTTTTTACAACTCCTGACCCTTTTCTAAATCCATTTAGAAAAGGGTCAATCATTTGTGGGTTTAATATGACCTCCCAATGAAAGTTGCTGGACCCAAGAAGGAATATTATAATAATTATGATCTTCTGCTTTTATTTTATAAGTATAATCGCCCAAACCAGCAATAGCAATATCAAAGTATCCAGCAATATATTCTAAAGAGTCAGTCCTCTGTTATTTCTGGAATATTTGTATTTGAAGTTGAAGAAATGTTAGTAGAAATATCAGATCTACTAGATAAAAATGAGCTACTACTAATTTCAATTTCCACCTTTTTCATGACTTTTGGAGTAATATATTCTTCCATTGTCGGTTTTTCAGTATTTACTGTAGCCTGGAGGATGGTAGAATTTTTTCCCCAGAATGATCATTCTGATTCGGTAAATTACTTCCAATGGACTAGGATGTACGAACAGGCATTTTAACTAAAAATTACGAGTTTATTTAATGGTTAGACAATTATTGCTATTACTTACAAAAATGTGAATATTTCCAATTTTACCTTGATTTAATTTAAAAATGTTCAAAACACAAAAAATGTTCCACAATGGCAAAAAACAAACCTCAAAACGAAAGAAAATAACAGAGTCTTATATGGCGTCTACTCGTTACACCAGTTTAAAAAATGTCCAAAAGCACAAAAAAAATACAACTTTCACAATAACAAACTCAATGTTTCAGAAACCTAATTGGTATAATTAATTAAAAATGTGTTCAAAATAAACAAAAACAATGTAATAATGTCCGAAAATAATCCTCAAAAAATGTTAAAATAACAGTCTTATGGCAGCTACTAAAAGTGTCACCAGCGTTACGTCACATCTGCTCGGCGCTTGTTTAACGTGGCGATATATGTAAGTTAGTAATCCTATATGTCCATAATCGTTGGGTTTGTTCAACCCCCACATTCCAAGTGAATGCACTCGCCAGAAACAGCATGCACAGTGGTTAAGGCAGTGAAAGATGAACAAGGACAGATGAACAAGGACAGATGGACAAGGACAGACGAACAAGGACAGTGTACCTACATAAAAAACTCACTATTCAAATGTAAGTAGCCCGCGAAATTTGAATATTCACGTTATTTTTTGAACAGACATCGTATAGCTTGCACACGTCTCCTGAATTCTTCTAAGGGTTGCTCGTAGGATGGCATCCAAATTGTTGATTTGCTGTTTCCAGTTCAATGTGACGGTGGCTTTAGGATTTTTTCGAAAGGAAACCTCAATTCAAAATATTTGAGAACCTTCGCTTTTCTACCGATGTCAGTCGCATCATTTGGTATAACCTCACGTATCTGCGAGAACTTTGGTGTCTACTTCTTGTTCCGGCAAATGAGTATGCGACGTACATATTTATTTATTTGAATGACCATTAACCTTGTAACATTGTTAGTTTGTTACAAGGTTTTCCAACCAAACTATAATTTATATTTTGCCTTAATTGTTGATTTATAAAGATACTTTTTCTTTTTTAAAGTAGAATATCTAGGTACGTATAAATTATTTCAACTTGATATAGGCGCTTATGCCAATATGTGAATTAGAAACAAATCCCTTTAAAAATTAAAACCCAACATTTGAAACATCAATTTGAATTTTTTTGAAGTGAATTTGAAAAACTCATGAATTAAACTCAACTTTATTTTGTTAAAACTTGCATTTGCTGCAATGACCCAAATTGAGGAACATTCCCCATTAGGTGGTCTCCCAAAATTCCTACCCAAACGTTTAGCTTTTTTGGATGTTGAGTGTGAGCTTCTCGAAATACATGAGGATTTGTATCGCTCCAAATTCTACAGTTATCCCGGTTAACCTCTTCATTAAGTAAACAAAGTGCATTCGTCAGAAAAGCAAACGTTGTACAAGAAATTTGGGTTATTGTTGATAAAAGATTGCAAACCAAGTTACGTCACGACGTTTCGATTGTTAGTATCCACAATCGTCTTCGGGTGATAACTGGAGATCTGACTATTTATAGATCATGCGGGTGCTTTCACCTATCCCCTCTTTCCTCTTTCCGCTTCATTGGTTTTAGCGGGAGATGGCCGTTTGGCGGGAGTTGGTCGTTTTTCGCTTGATAAGAGGTTTCTATATGTTACGTATCTCTACGCTAGCTTGCCTAAATGCGTTGTTGGACTACATATACGCGGCTTCCTTGAATTTTCTCCTAAACCAGTGTTCCTCTTTGTGCATGATTTCAGTTTGCGCCCACTTGATATTATTTTGATGAGTCCAAACATGCTCTGCTATTCTGAATTTGGTGGTTTCTCCTCGCTGTTTGTGTTTCTTGCGCTCAGCAATGCGAACTTTCAATGGCCTCTTAGTTTCACCGATGTATGATTCTCCGCACTCGAAGGGTATCTGGTAAATGCAATTCTTGAAATCGCAGTCCGCGTTCGGTGGCCTGGTTTTTGTGAGGCTGCTACGGATAGTGTTCCCAGATCTGAAGCAGGTCCTGATGTTATACTTGGACCCAATCCTTCTTATCCTTTCCGATAATCCTCTGGTTGTGGCGGCTTCTCTTCCTTGTGGAGCTCTTGATGTCTAGCTAAATCCTGTTCTACCATCACTCTGGAGTAACCATTCCATCGAAGGTCATTTTTGATGATGCCTCGAAAAAGAAATAGGCATCATCAAAAATGACCTTCAACGGAATGGTTACTCCGGAGTGATGGTAAAACAGGCTTTAGCTAGAAGACAGCAAGAGCTCCACAAGGAAGAGAAGCCGCCACAACCAGAAATTAATCTTCATCGATTCAAATCCAATGTGAATTGCTACTTCCGTACAGTCATCGATCTTAGAGCACCTTTTAAGGATTTTCCTGTAGTGCTTGTGTTCTATCCTGAAAAAAGCTGATGAATTTTGTTGCTACTCAATAGACCGATAAGTGAGAAAAGAAGTTGTATGGTGTTACCCAACACCCGCTAACCCACGGACATTACTTTGAATTGCTAATGAACACCGTTACATATTTTGACTTAATTTTCGACTAAGAACTGGTGAAAGTGTTTAATGGTCGAGTTTTGCATTTTTTTCGTCGGTTATTCAGACCGTGTTGTATCCGCGAAATCATATTGATTTCGTCAATTAATTCCCGTTTTTTCCGTTTCCTATATATGATAATTACCGATACGTCGTTCGGTAATGCCGATACCTAGTTTGCTGAACTAAGTGCTACCGTATAGCGGTATGGTACATTAATTATGCGAGAAATATTATCTAATATTCATTACGATACACATATTATCTAAGGTGAATTTTCCGTTGAAGGGGAAAATTTGCATTCATGAATAAAAACTGTTTACAAGGTCAGAAGTTAGTAGAAAATTATACGAGAATACACAAACATAAAATATGTTAAAAAGTGA
This sequence comes from Leptinotarsa decemlineata, assembly GCF_000500325.1. Taxonomy (NCBI): domain Eukaryota; kingdom Metazoa; phylum Arthropoda; class Insecta; order Coleoptera; family Chrysomelidae; genus Leptinotarsa; species Leptinotarsa decemlineata. Next base: position 16,258 of record NW_019294860.1, read on the forward strand.
CGTATTCCTGAGACAATTTTAAGAAAAAAAGTCTACATGAACTTGTGTCCGAAAATGCTTCGTTTCGGAGATACGGGGTGTTGAAATTGAATTTTTTTGTTCGCATTTTGAAAATAACTGTTAATATTTCGGGATTTGTCGGTAATATTCGATTATAATTGTGTGAATTATTCCCTTTTGAATTACGGCCCTGGAAATTGGTTGACTGAGTTGAATAAAAACACAATAGCAACTTTCACGTCTCCCTTTGTACCGTAGAGTTTTTCGCGAGTTTTTTTTTCCATTTTTAGGTACCTATTCATATTTTTTCTATTGCTCTGAGCGTTTTCTACAATGAACTTAGAATAAGAAAACTTTTTATGATTATCTGAAACATATCTACAACAAAAATATATTATATGTGTTTTGTTGCAATTGGCAATCATGGAAATTTCGAAAGTAATGAGTTCGAATCTGATTCACCTCTATCTGAGATAAGGGAGATCATTGTCAATACTAACCCTGTTCATATTCCCGCCCCAAATGTTGCTGTACCTTATACACCACCAACTTGGCCAAATACTTGTAAACCAACTCCACCTCCAGATTTTGAAAGTTCTTCTGGTGTTGCCGACTTTGTACAAAATAATTCAGAAAATGTAACACTGTTCCATAATATATGCCCAATAATTCCAAAGGATAATTCACCAAAGAGAATAAAATTTTTCTTACTGGATGGCTTGGTGTTATCTTATTTGTACCATCCCATAAGTCAAAAACAATTAACGCAATTTTGGAAAAAAAGTTACCTTTATGTTTGTTACGCATACCTGATTATTCAACATAAATTTTATAGAAATTTATGAATAAAATTTTTGTTGCTCCACTACGGTCTTTGTTTGGTAAAATTTTCTGCCTCTCTAAGAGGTAATAAACTTCTAAAGGAGAAAGCAAAATTTGTTGATGGTCAAGTTGAATATACTAGAAATGCCAACTGTAATTATTCACTTGCTCGTTCTCATACAAATGCATAAATCACCTTTCAACGACAATATGTTCTTCGTCGAGTCAATACCAACTATCACCGTTTCTTCGCCAATTATATATCGAGTTCATCGCAAAACGAACAGTCAATGTATCTGGCACATTGCCTCTAACGATAGCATACCTAAGCTAGAAAAAAAAAGCATTTGTGTGGATTGAAATCTGCAAATGCACTCGAGAACTATCTGAATAATCGAGTTTCAATTGAAATTCAAATGACGAAAGAATCATGACGTTCAAGGAAAGTTATACTAGAACTCATTAGACTTATTAGGCTTCTGGATTGGGATTAGGCCAAGGAACTGAAAATCACTAATATTTCGTAGCCGGCGTTTCGTGTTTTATAAAGCCACCTTCGGGAGATCAAATTTTTCGACTTCGTTACATTGAAATATTAATGTAGAAGTTGAAAATTAATCATAATTGTTTTTTGTTGTATAAAAAATATATCGGAAATATTTATTTTAAAACTCATATTGAGTCTTTAAAAAAGGTATGATAATGATAAGTTGAAACTTCATTGGAAATAAAGTAACAAACTGAGCTTGTGTCGTTTCGTTGGTACAAGTAGCTAGCTTCTTCAGAGGTTTATGCATCCTGAGTAATCTGCGATGACTGTATGTTACAGCTGCGTAAGGGGTATTTATGTCGACACAGGTAGTTTGATGTGCTAATACCTGTAAAGTGGACGTAAACGATATTGTGCACTCTTAAAGTTGGTGGCACTCTCAAAGGTAAAAAAAACACCAATAAATAGAAATGAACGGGCTGCGAACTAGTCCACGATTTTTTCTTAAAATGGGTCTAAGAATTACCTCCTTAAATATTAGCATGTGTTTAAGGAACACCCTGTATTTATTCTGATGATATTCATATATAATGTAAGTATACCAATTTACCATTTTTTTCGTTACGCGACTATTTCCATACGCGATATCATTTCACCTTCACTTTTTTTAATCTTATTACAGCGACCTTCTAAAATATTTCTCTATGGCTGTTTTACGCTGGTCATGGTCTGATGCGTATCGCGGCCTTCGAGTGAAAGGTATTCTAATTTCGAAACCACTTTCAGTATTTGGTTGGGAGAATCATCTTCTTGTAATCCAGTATTGATCCAAATAACTAATAGGATTTTGATGGAAACTTCACGTAACTTTGTGTCGGATATTTTGAATAAAATTTCATAAATCAAGTACCTATACAGGTTTGTTTCTGAACAGTACATAGTCATGTCGATGTCGATTTATTTTTTGCTAATGTTTGTGATGCTTTAAATCACATTTACAGGCTTGGTATGATTGTCTACATTTGTGGTGATTTTAATTTCGATTTAACATATACTCTACTAAATAATAGATGTCCATCAATAAAATTCACGTATGAAGTAGAAAATAAGGGACAACTACCATTTCTTGACGTTTTGGTAATAAGGAGCAAAGATGGAGGGTTAGAATCCATTAAAGTNGAATATGAAAAAAAGTTACTCACGCACTGCACAAAATTCGCAAAATAAATATTAGAGACGTTAATTACTGCCGTAGACGCCGAAACACCAACGAGCCGTAAATTAAATGCGATTAAAAAATGTACTAAACCAAAAATTATTTTCGTTCGTAACAACTTCACCCTTTCAAGGCAAGTTTCGAATATAAACTGAAGCTTTATATTTAATGAATAAACACCTCAGGAACCTCCGCCTATGATTTTACGAGTTTTACGACCGTTTTATGACTTGGGCCCTCATTTTGTGCTATCGACAAATTATGAACGGACTATAGTTTCAAAATTGAGCTCTATAACCTATATTTGAAACATGTTCTCAACATAAACCAACTTATGTAGGTATGTTTATCATGCCCAGGTCGAATCTCGGTTGCGCTATGGTGTATGTTTGTGGGACAAATCTGCAAAGAGTAAAAATGTATGTATCCAACAAAAAGCTATCCTATGCTGTTTGTTCAATGTTCCTCGACAGTATTCATGCAGAAACATTTTCGCTACACACGAAATTTTAACTCTGGTTGCATTTTATATTTATGAGTTGTCAGTTTATTATTTCACTAACAGGAATGACTTCAATCTCAACAGCGATATTCATGATAAAAACACTCGGCAGAAGCAAATGATACAAGCTATAGGTTGTTTACGTTAAGAAGAGAATGACGTCACATGATGACAAGTTACGGCGTTGCCAACATGTGCACTATTTCGAACTTTAAATTTTTTTTATACTGATGATATGTTTTATTGCTATTATCCTTACTTATTGCTATTATCCTTATTTCGACAATGCCTAAGGCATATTGAATATACGCAGGTCTAATCAAAAGAAATGATTAGTTCTGAAAAGAAAAGAAAGACTGACAGTTTTCGAGTTTTTTTCGATTCGGCAACGTCTGAAATTTGAGTGACTTACAAAATGAAATGTTACTAGTTTCATTGCTATTGAACGCATTTCGATGGAAATTTTAACGTTGTTATGTTGGATATACAAAATTACCAAAAATGACGTCATTCTCTTCTTAACGTGAACAACCTATAGATCGGCTAAGTATAATATAACTCAAAGTGCACCAAAACGTATAGGACCCAAAATTTACAACTGTTTACCAAATAAATTGAAGTCAATATGCAGCCGTTCGTTGTTTGAAAAAAAATTAAATCATTTCTGTTAGAAAGATGTTTTTATACTCTTGACGAGTTTTTAAATACAAAAATGTGATTTGCTACTCTGTGTATTTTCCTTGTCCATTCTTGTATATGTATTTTTTTTTGTATTTAGTTTGTACTCCTTATTTTACAATGGTGTGAAGATGTATAACCATCGGACGAGCTACTCTAAAGAGACAAATATTAACCCAAACAATACAGGAAAATAATCTATGAATTTTTGACTAGTGAACCCTATTATAGTTTGACTGAGTTCCATACCGTGCGTGTTTTATGTGTGTATTTGTTTCAACCATTGTTTGTTGTTTTCATTAAGTGTTTTTTATATTTTAGTTTAGTACACTATATTTTGTTTACATTTTTATATTCATAGGACATTTATGTATTTTATTTCATACTTACTAGCTTTGTCAACAAAATTTTTTCTTCGGACAATAAAGTCTTATTATTATTATTATATTTTCAACAGATGTTGAGACAATAACGTTTATTGCAAACCAA
>NW_019294861.1:0-21397 GCF_000500325.1 Leptinotarsa decemlineata
AACCACAAAAACATTCATTTACTTACGCTAACTTACTCAAAAATTTTTCAATGTGAACAATAAGGCCTACATTTTTATTGAATAGAGGAGTCCAAAAGATGTTCAAACTGGCGAACATTTTCTGCAACACATGTCAGTCTTTTTTAAACGAATTCTCCACACGTTTCAGCATATCCCCTTGAATTTTCCTGAAAGCCATTTGATATATCCCCTCAAAAAAATTCATTTTGGTCAGGTCAGGTGATCTGGGTGATCACGCTTCAGGCCCACCCCTATCCATCCATTTTCAATTGAAATTATCGTTGAAGTATTCCCGTACCTCATTTTTAAAATGTAGTGGTGCACGTCTTGTAGTAGCCACATTCTAAGTCTTGTTCCGTCTCATGTCTCATGCTGAAGAAATTTTATATATTTTCTTCCAGTGAGATGCCTATCCAGAAAATACGGAACGATAACTCTTTTTCCGAGAATTCCACCCCGAACATTCAGTAACCAACGCTGTTGATGGTTCAGGCAACGAACAAAATTGGGGTTTTCCGTTGCATAATATTGCATGTTATGTCGATTCACAGTTCCATTTTTATGAAAAATCGCTTCATCAGAAAATTACACGAAATCGACAAAATCATTTTTCTGATTGATCTTTTTTAAGCCCCATCGGCAAAATTGAAACCGTTTTTCAAAATCTCTTCCTGTTAACTCTTGCGTCAATTGCATGTGGTAAGGATGAAATTTGTTTGCTCGTATCATTCGAGACTCGCTGGTTTGAGAAAATCCTTAATTCCCTGCTCAGATCTTGGGTCTGGGGATTTTCAACAAGGTGCAGAGCAATTTGACGTGTATTCTCTTTATTTTTCATAGGGCAGACACGTTCGAACTTCTCGTGGTTGACATTACCAGTCCTTCCAAATCTTGTTTTTAGAGCCTGAAATGCTCTTCCATCTGGTTGTCTTCTTTCGGGGAACTTCTCTTTGTAAATCCTAGATGCAAGGAGGTAGTTTTCGTCACTTTTCCCCAAAGCGTAGATCATTTACACCATATCTTCCGAAACATAATTGATAATGAAAATGATTCAATCTACACGCGAAAGAAACTTCAACACACGACGTTATTGACAAATTCTGATATTCTTTTTTTGACCGAGCAAATCATGTTGACTCACCCTGTATATATGAAAAAAGGGAAAACCATGGACCCCTTGATTTTTTTAATAATATTGGATTTTTCCGCTAAAACCAATTGAAAATTTTCAAAAGCGGAAAATGGGCGGAAATCTACGTGTTCAATAGATAGTGTCGTTTAATTTTAGTAGATAAATAAGGTTCGTCTCAGGGCAGAGATATGTGATTCAATGTGTAAGAGAGAGAGCCGATTATGGCGTCTTGGAAATCAATATGATCTATGTGGTCGCAATTTGCTAACATAATTTCTAATTTTGTTGCATTTTCGAGGTTTCGATTGGAATAATCATCGTATGTTATCTTCGAAGTCGCAGTTTGTTTACATAATTGCTGTATCAAATATAGGAAAGATGTAACAGATGTCCCAAAAAGACGTAGGTACGTGAAGAGTTGCAAAAAAAGGCTTAAATGTACCCTCGAGAACAATGGAATGTGCACCCCTGTTAGTTCTTGTAGATATTCAATGACCAGAAGGGTGTGGTAGTCGACACCACAGACAGAGAAGTGCCGAAAAGTCCTTAATGAACGGTGGAAGAGAGAGAAGACAATGTAACTTCTTGAGCAACCCTGTTGGTGTATATTAGAAATGGTAGTCGAAGAAGTGGCAAATGGGCCTAGGTAACTCCTTTGGGGTTATGACCAGAGAGAGTGTTTTTTGCTGAAAGGGCACACGTGTTCCGATAGGGGCTAGTCTAGCCTCGCATTTGGTAGTAGTAGAGGTAGCTGATCCGTTTCAAAGATAAGAAATATAACCCAAAAATGCCATATACCGGGTGGTCTCCAACTTGATCGCCACCACCGTTGCGTTTCGCTAACAATCTACAAAGTGCCTTGAAATATATCGTTTATACAGGGTGTCTCGTCTGAGAAAAAATAGTACGGTAACGGGAGACTAACGCCTCAAACTGCTAAGGCGATCAATACCTGTTCGAGACCTGATCGAGACGTATATAGGGTGTCTCGAATGTACATCGTTGGCCGTTCGTCAGTAAGAGAGGAAGAAAACAATGGCTGGCATTTTTCGAAATTAGTGGTGACACACCAATGACGACGTGTGCTCCATGACGACGTATACCCCACGATGACTGGGTTATTTTTAACGAAACTAGAAGTCCCACTCTCCCCCCTCTAAACTGATTTGATCCGTGTGGCAATTCGTTTTCAGAAACATATTTGAATATTTTCAGGAGTCTAAAAGGTATAGGAGGCTAACTTTGTTATTATTGAAGATAGGCGGGGATATGGGTACTCTAACCTCACAATTTTTACTGGAGAATATGAAAATAAAAATCATAGGTATGAAACATGCATTTCATTCATTTTTGTAGTATATTATGAAGCCATTTATATAGAATATCAACGTAATTGAGACTGCAAATGAATGGACTTCTTTTAGAATGATGTATACAGAACGGAATGTTTTTACGAATTCGGAACAGTCCACCATGAATCTTCAAATTCTTTTAAATTCACAACTGCTGTATATTCATTGAATAGACATAATCTGTCATCCAAAAAAAATTCCTTTTGATGACCACGCACATAAATAATGTTAACATCATATAAATTTTCCTTGAGAATGCTGTCTAGTAGATGATATTTCACGAAGCCCGAATACTACTTCAAACCATGAATATTTCTTTCCATATACACAACGCCTCTTCTATAGTCTTTGCTCAAAGAGGAGAATGGTTTTGGCGGCAAAAGCAGAAAATTGTTACATTGATTACCGATCCTAATGACAATCTCCTTTGGGTGGAATTGTTGCTCAACAACAAATCCTTGGATATCAATGAATGCTAGTATCATGATGTGCAACTATCAACTGATGGAAATTTTGAATTAGTTCCACTTTTTAACAATTTCGCTGAGTGGGAGGTGTTCAATGACAGTGTCGTGCACAATTATGCAATAGGCTCATGTATTTTGGGGAAATCCTTCAGATGCTTCGATTTCAAGCTTCACATTAACACTAGAACTTTTGATGATTTCGTCCCTTCTAGAACAATCGATGACAAAGAGAGATTTTTGTGTGAAGTCGGCGGGATTGATTATGATTAATAGTCATTTTGTAGGTAAGACCGAATTGAGCGTAGTTGAAATAGGCTTGCAAAAATTTCATTTTCGCAAAATTCAGATGCATATTTTCTTTGGGTTAATTCCCTCCGTTTAGAGTCAAGGTTATATTGATGATATTTAAATGGTCGAATATTGTTGGATCATTCAACTTTATTGTAATCATTTTGGAAACATACAATCACATAGCGAGGGCTTTGTAGAAACAAGGAAGTCTTGACGGCCAATATTTCATTTTTGGCACGTTGTGTGAGAGCAGGCAGCATATGGAGTTCCTATTTTCTGACCGGTATGAGAATAGAAGTGTCAGCTTGGATAGCTTTCGAAAGTTGCAATTCAATTTGATCATTGGAAAAGATTCGTTTAACTTTGAGTTCAATATTTTCAATGTTCAGCTTAACTTCCGTCTCTGATGTTACTGTACCAGAAGTCTCATCTATTTTGAAATAGTTGCTATCATGTCCAGCTCGTACTAATCGGAAGGTGTGTTCACCGTAGGAAACACACTGATAATAATTGAAAATATTCAAGAAATGTTTAATGGGTATGAGTATGTTGAACGTTGCAGTTTGAATGATGCCGAAGCTTTTGGGATATGAGATAGCCAAGTGCTTGATATCTTCATCGGTGTAGGTGAGGAAGTCTCTGAAAGGCCTGCAAATATGGGTATGAGTGGAAGGATTCCTCCAGATTTTGCTTCGAATGGAATAACTCTTGGTGTACGTATCTTCTTACATCCTCCAGCTTCATGGATGACTACTTTTGCCGCCTTTAGAACTGATGTCATCGATTTCTTTACTTCATTTGTCGTGGGCTTCCAGTTTCTGTTTATATTTTGCAATATTCTGCGTGGAATTGATTTTACACTCCCCATTCCTAATTTGCGTTTGGATTTCACCCGTTGCCACGCCTTTTCTTCGAGAGTTTCATCAGCTCGATGCCTAGCTTCAAGAGACGTATCTTGCGAATATGCCAAGTCGTGCTGTTTACAAGCCGAGTCTAATGGATTAATACAGGATCACCTCATGCACGATATTCTTGTAGTTTCGTGCCAGGGCCGCAATACCGATAGCCAGGTAAGTGTAACTCGAATGGTAGCTTATTAATTAGTGTATTGACGACACCTTCTCCGTGATGAGTCAACATTAGGAATGATGGATAACGTCAATGTGCACGCTACATATTGAAGTGAATCTCGCAACCACCGATCAGAACATGGAGGTCGTTCCACAAGACAATACATTACCCATAGACAACTTGGACTATTTGGATGATGGTGTCAAGTATCGAAATAAACTTGGAAAATTGTTGCCCAATTCATTTCGAACCATCATATGTGGCCCATCAGGATGTGGAAAACCCAACACAGTATTATTTCATCCGAATGGAGCCAAATTTGAAAATGTTTACGTGTACTCAAAATCGCTCTATCAACCCAAGTATCAGCTGCTTCGAGAGATATTGGAAAAAACTAAATAAGTCGGTTATTTCCCAGTTCAAGACAACGAAGAGATTCTGAGTCCAGAGACGGCTAAACGAAATTCCATAATAATTTTCGATGATGTAGCCTGCGATGGTCAACAGAAAATTCGTGAATATTATTCCATGTGCCATGTAGCCTGCGATGGTTAACAGAAAATTCGTGAATATTATTCCATGTGCCGACATAAGAACATAGATGTTATTCATCTGTCAGACGTACTCCGAGATACCCAAACAATTGATACGAATTAACTATCGACGGCACTAAACTTGCTTTTTAAAAATACTTTTATTGTTACAAAACTTGAAAATAGAAATACGAAATATATGAAATTATACGTATTGTTACTTTAAGAAATGAAATCTGACTGACTCTGGATGCGAAGCTTCAAAGATGAGTACTCCTGTAAGAACTGTCTTGTCAGCATCTGGAACAAGGTGGTGGTAACATTCCTGATGTTGACTCATCACGGAGAAGGTGTCGTCAATACGCTAATTAATAAGCTACCATTCGAGTTACACTTACCTGGCTATCGGTATTGCGGCCCTGGCACGAAATTATAAGAATATCGTGCATGAGGTGATCCTGTATTAATCCATTAGACTCGGCTTGTAAACAGCACGACTTGGCATATTCGCAAGATACGTCTCTTGAAGCTAGGCATCGAGCTGATAAAGCTCTCGAAGAAAAGGCGTGGCAACGGGTGAAATCCAAACGCAAATTAGGAATGGGGAGTGTAAAATCTATTCCACGCAGAATATTGCAAAATATAAACAGAAACTGGAAGCCCACGACAAATGACGTAAAGAAATCGATGACATCAGTTCTAAAGGCAGCAAAAGTAGCCATCCATGAAGCTGGAGGATGTAAGAAGATACGTACACCAAGAGTTATTCCATTCGAAGCAAAATCTGGAGGAATCCTTCCACTCATACCCATATTTGCAGGCCTTTCAGCTTTGAATTCGTTGGCAGGGGGAGCGAGCGCCATCGCAAAAATTGTATTAGATACAAAAAATGTCTAAAACATCAACCTGGCCTGAACATCAACGCAAAGGACGATGTCTTTATTTGAAGATTCGAAAATTAAAAAATGTGCCCATCAATTGAAACTACCACATTTTTATGGAGTCTTTATGCGTGATGCGTTGCCAACTTGTGGTCCTTGGTAGCAAGAATGTGCTGTATTGAACTGGGATTATCAATTGAATGCAGGCACTCATTGGATAGCTTAGATTAAAAAACGGCCATACTAAACATTGGTACGACATTTTGGAACGGGTATAACGATTACATATAACAATGATCGGTATCAAAATTTTATTCAGAGTAATTGCGGACATACGTGCCTACATTTTCTACTTCATCGATTGACTATTTGATCGAGAATGCTGAACTTGGGAATTTTTGGATGTTTGGCATAGATTATTAAAGGACTACCAACATCCATTCGCTTTGCAAATTCGTTTAGCATGTTTCATCCATTATCAACATGAGGTACCACCTACATCAGCTGCAGCATCATTACAAAAAGCAATGTATTATGGTCCTGTTAGCTCATAAAGAGAATGTTACTATTGTACAAATAAATTATTCAAAATATTGTTGTTTATAATCATTATTTAAGGTGTGTACATGTGGGAAATGCATCAGTCATACCTATGATATTAACTGTAACAAGTCGTTCTTAGACACTTTTCATCGATTTCAATCCACCCATTCGATTGGATTCCGAATACAGTTCAGCTTTGCTAAGTTTTCATTCGTACAACAGTATACCGAACATTGAAGAAGGCACAACATTCTATTATTGAAAACTAAATAAAAAAGTATCGATATCCCTTCTGGGTCTTACGAAATTGGTGATATTGAAGGTTTAATAAGCAAATATATTTTACCTAAAACGTACAAGGAAAACCTCCAAGAATTTTTCTATCTATAACCGAACAATAATTCGCTGAGAAGCGAAATATTTTGTTTGAAATACTCGATTGTAAATAGTTTGGCTCACATTTTGGAGTTTTTGTATACACTTCTCGAGCCCAACTTGCATTACGCATCCGATCTACCTGTGGATATCATTAAAGTACGTACCATACACATAGATAGATAGCCACATTACGTTTGGAGCCTTCTACAACGACACACCGTCTCATACGATATACGATTCTGGTTACGCAATTAACGAAACACCCAATCATCTTTTTTATCCACTCATTTCTCATATGAATGAAATAAACAACATTACATTTCGAGTGCACGACCAACATTTAGCATTTCCTGTTAGTTTACTAATCAAACTATTCAATAGATATGTATTTTGGAAAGAGTTTGGATTCTCAGCATCATAAAAATGAGTAATTAAGCTATCACAAGTACTCAAATATCTATTAAGAGCGCTCCATACCTGCAACTGGACCCTCGAACTGCATCTAACGGTAAATGTCTGAGAATATGGTAGGCGGTCCTATTTTTACAATCACAGACATACTGAACAAGGGACGCCTCCTTCTATCTTGATGGATATATTCATTACGCAAATCGACAAGTTAATGCTGTTGCGACTCGAATACACACACTACAGAGGGGGCACGGCAAACTCCATAGACGGAGCGTAATTGTTTTAACTTTGAGAAATGAAATCTGACCGACTCTGGATGCGAAGCTTCGAAGATATGTGCTCCTGTGAGAACTGTCTTGTCAGCATCTGGAATAGGGTGGTGGTACTGCTAGGTCAGCGGGATTGTCCTAGGTGGTGAGATAATTTACGCGACAATTGCAACATGATTGTATTGTCCAAGCAAGATGAAATGAATTTGAAACATGTATTCGATGAACACGTCTCTCCCGACATGTCTTTCGATGAATGCAAGAGAATGTGTGCCGAATGTTGGCGCGATAAGTATGGAACTTTTATCATTGTCAAGGAATGTGATTTGAATGCAGGGCGATATCTAAAAGGCTTTGACAAGTACATAAGTGTATGTTAATAGAGATGGGAACATTATTTGTCAATATGAAACCGCTCAGTAAAGAAGTCGATGTTGTGCGAAAGAACAAAATTAACGAAATTTCAAAAAGTATAAGAAAAAAGTATCTAGCTTTGAAATTAGGATAGTCAGAAGAGGATGAGTCGTTGCAAATGTTTTTTAAACCTAAATCAAGAGCACTGAAGGATATAGCTGAAATCACTAAAACATCGGTAGACCATTTGAGACGTAGTGGTGTCACCAAGAAGGAGGAAATAAAGACGGAACTATTTGACCAATCTCGAGCATTTGAAGAAACACAATTTTTACCTATTGAAGATTTTGCTGAAACGGGAAAGGATAACCATTATGATGAAGTACTTCACGAGTCACCACCACCACTACCATCAATAGAAAATATTTCAGGGGAGAGTATGATGGAGTATCTGGAGCAATATTCACCCATATCAATATGTAATGAAACACTGGGCTGAAGACAATTCCATCGATAAAATATACGGACCAGTTTACGGCGAGTCTTCTTCAAAATGGATCCTCGGTAGAAAGTACATTGATTTTATAAACGTGGAAATATTACAACTGAAGGACTCCCTTTCAAAGAAACTCCTGGACTATATAATTTAATCTTCCTAAATGAACCTGAAGACTATAATAAAGAGGAGATTAAGCCTCTTATAAACTTTTTTAGAGGTGACATAAGCCCATCTGAATGCCAGAGGATCCTGAAGGGAACTCAGAAATGGAAATGGTCCGATATAATTAGACCCATGTTCCGTACTCAAACACTAGGTAAGGGTTTCGATAATCTAGTGAGCAATGGTGTTTTTGGTTCCAGCATTCTACACAAGAACGCCATCGACACTCATCGTTGGATATATAAGGAGAAGATCTTCGAGTACGTGTATTGGGTCGATCCGATCGAGTTATGCGATAGATTGAAACTACTCATAGCTTCGAAAGAAGCAGGAAATTCTTCTTCTCACGATAATGAAATCACAGCTATATATTTAAGGAACTCAGAAAAGCCATCATTATTCATTAATAAATGATTCAATATGAGATGTATTTTTTTATTTGATGATCATGAATATAATGCAATAAAACATCCATAAAAAACTGGAAATTCTTCTCACGACAATGAAATTACAGCTATATTTAATGAACTCAGAGAAGCCAACATTATTGTCACAAAAAACGCATGAAAAATTTCGCAAAATTCCAAAGCGTGGAAACGGTCATTTTGGTCACTTCAATCACATCGAACATAATGCAGTTTTTTAACTCCCGTTTCTTTCAAAAACCTATATGATTTGCGTTATAATGCATCATCTGCATTGAAAAATAATGCAGAATTGATATGAGAATCGCTTCAAAAAACATCAAAAATATAATGCAATAAACCTGTTGCGTCTTTATTTGTAATTTTCTATTTTTATTAGTATTATTATTGTTGGCATGGAGCGACTTCTAAGGGCGCATGCTCAAAACTCGATTGAAGTATGCTTATTTATCTAAACCATATCAACAGAGACCTACCTACGATCTCAAGCTGAGTACGCTACGTGAATCGCTATTATTTTTGCTAATTACTTATTTCGCCGTGTGTGCTCTGGACTCTGTGTCATCTTCGACTGTTTGGTAACTCATTTTAACTTCCCGTTTTGTTGTACAATCCAGTGAAGCTGAAGAAAGAACACTCCAAGAAAGGGCTCTTTCAGAAGCAGGGATTTGTGCTTGGAATTCGGTGAGTTCGCTTTATGCCACAATTCTTACAGTCCACTCTTGTTTTCCTTTTTATTATTTTTCAAGTATTCGAAGATGCGACAAAACCGTTCACTTTTTGTCATGAAAAACGCATAAAGAATCTCCCATAATTTCAACGCTCTGAACTTTCATTCGCGTTGTGAAAACCGCGTCCAAAAAAAACACATATTACTACAATCGTATCACATTTTCATCATGACTATCGACAAGTTTGGGCGTAGCTCTAATAGGAAGCGAAAGCATTCTGCAACATCATCAGTAGGCACTGGTGGAGGTTTGCTACACACACCAGATGGCAACATTAATTTTGATAATTTGAAATTGAATAATGTAAAAAGACCTACGAACGTATCAGATGCCGTCAACAAAGAGTACGTGGATGAAGTTGATACAAACATCACTACTTCCATAAAAAGAAATATGACTAACTTTGATTTAAAAATGATTGAGTTCACGATGAAAGTACGCAATGATATGAAAAATTTGAAAAATGATGTCAACACTCTCTCCAAGAATGAAGTTGATAAGTTGGTACTGAATTCGATAAAAAAATTTGATCAGTTAATGTTAACGTCTTTCAAAGGACACAATATGCTACAGAACAATTCCAAAAGTTGCATGAAAAATTCAACCGTCAATATGAAATCGATATCGACCGTATCGGCAACGATGTATCGAAGGGATTGAAAGAATTCACCGATTTGGTTCAGGAAAAGAATGCTAAAATTATGCAATATATGGAGCAAATTGATATTTTCACCAAGAAAATGAATGGGAGAGTTGAAAAATTTTCGATCTAACGTCAAATCAAAATGTCAAAGATGTTTGGAATTTGTCATTAACAAAAAAATCTTCAGAACATTTTCCTAATGTAATAAATTGAATTGTTTCACAGCATTGTGCACATAGCTTCCAAAGACAAGATTCAACTTATCCGTGAACTGCATAAATCAATTAGAAATAATTTTCCTCGACACCGTACCATATCAAGGGGCTGGATGATTGATCGCAAATGGATTTGACTGAGATGAGATCGTACGCTCACCAAAATCGAAATTTCAAACTCATTCTAGTCGTCAGATATTGTTTTTCGAAATTCGTGTGGACTCGACCGCTGAAATCGAAAACAGGAAAAGAAATCACCAAAACATTTTCGGACTTTTTGAACATACTTAACGTTGGCCAAAGAATCTACAAACTGATCAAGGGACAGAATGTTACTAGAATAAATTTCAAACTTTGATGAAAAAGCACGGAATAAATCACTACAATACGTACAGCATTACTAAGGCTTTTATGGTTGAACGTACCATTAGGACGTTGAAAGAAAGACTTCTGAAATATTTCAGTTTGAATGGCACTTACAACTGATTGAATGTCTTACCTGAAATCACAAAATCCTACAATGATACGTGACACTCAAAAACGGGCATGCAACCCTCAAAAATCATCAAAACCAACGAAAAACAAATTTTCAAATCAACATACACCCATCTGAAAATAGCTGGACCGAGAAAATTCAAAGTTGGTGATGTTGTGCGAATCAGTAAGGCAAAACACGTTTTCGACAAGGGTTACACACCCAATTGGGCTACGGAATTATTCAAAATGATCAAAGTCAACATTACTAACCCTGCCAACTTTATGTTAGAAGATATTCAGGGTGCACCTATCAGAGGTGCTTTCTATGCAGAAGAATTACAAAAAATCGCGAATCCTGATGTATATCTCGTGGAAAAAGTATTTTGAGGAAAAAGGGTAAAAAAATGTACGTTAAATGATTGGGTTTGGATAACAAACATAACAGTTGGATCGACAACGTCGATTTTGTATAGAATATTATGAAAAAAAGCAACTGCCATTGTATTGGAAGGGCCCTTTGTGAAGGAATATTTGTGTGTTGAACAAACACACACAATATCTGAAATTGACTGCGTGATCTGAAGCTATAAGAGCGCATGCAAACACAGATGGATATTCAGTTTATAAAAAAACGTCGTTCGATAGTAATTATGTCAGTGGTTATGATGAAGGGTCCGACTGTGCTAGTAGTGATTAGGAGTCAACTCTCAATGCTACCGATCGCGCATTAGAATCAAATCGAGTATCAAAAAGCGGAGTATCTCCCGCGACTCAGCTAGTATTCGACTACGATAGTAGTCCAACCAGCACCGAAGAAGTGGCGTTGCCCGACAGCGATGATGATGGTAATATCAATCAAGCTTTGAATATATATGAGAATGCAGCTCAATTTCAGTATGATAATGGTGTGGTTGCGGCATTAAACAGGTACGAAATCAAAGCCCAAGATGTAAATTCGATGCTATTGGTGACTTTTTCCATGGATACCTACGAAATTCGATGTGGTCTTGAGTCCAACGAGAGATTTTAGTGCCTGTGTGATCCTGAAACAAAAATATTCACCTCGACACATCTCTTTCATCACCTACGAATGGGCCACCCTCATCGATCTCCTCAATGGCTTAATAATTGATTTCTTCATAGGCGACATCGATGGCTATCCAGACGAGTTCGAACCTGCCACTGCAAGTTGCGGTGATATGGTGGAAGTCACTCATTTCATTGAAAGTGACGTCAAACGAGTGGGAATCTCCAAAAGTGACGTCAACATGGAGCTGTATGAGCAAGATGTTAACCTGATTCTACAAACTGACATGAGTGTAGTGTCGGATCGTATTGCCATGTTACTCTTTGAATTTTTGTGAATATTATCATAATGTATTCGATATGGTTAAGACATGGCTAAGTGAAAATAATACAATTTTATCCCATACAGAAATAATAAGTGGATTTTGTCAAGCATCGCCCATAGGCAGTATGCATGCAAATGCCTTGCGGAAATATTTATTTTATTATAGTGATCAAATATTGTTAGTTTTGTTAAATAAATGATACAATGAACTTTGCTTTTTCACTTGAAATAAAACAAGGAAATGGAGAAAATGTTCTGACATTCTTCTCTAGATTACAAAGTCATAAAGCAAAAATGTTATCTTGCATACAAGCCTCAAAGTTGACTCATGAACAAAAAATTGCACAATCAGTACTAATAGAATCAATAATATAAAATACTTCATTGACAGGATTAGAACCCAAATTAGATCACATAATACGTGCAAGTAACCCAACAAAGATGTTAGAAGCATCAACCCGAATAAAACGTGAGATATAGCTCTCATATTTTGAAAATCAAAGATTAAACACACGTCTACCTCCAAATCAAAGTCAGAATAGACCAAGACAAATGACGAATACCCAAAATCATTTTAAAAGAAATTATACGCAAAGTCAAAACTCCTAAGTCAAAACTTTCAGCAAGGTTTTCAAAGACCACAAAACTATCAACAATCGTATATTCCAAGACCAAATTTCCAAGTACAACAACGTACACAACCTAATCGAACAAATCAATTCAGACAACAGAATTACGGTCAACAACAAAATAGACCCACAGAAATTCAGAAAAAATCCCAGATATATTTAATATAAAAGGAGACCCACTAACAATCACGAGTGAATTAAAACATTCTATAAAACTAAAAGAGAACGCACAACCATTCTCAACAAAATCTTATAGGTAAACACACATTCATAAAAATGAAGTGAAAACTCAAATTTCAAAACTATTAGAATAAAATATAATACGACCATCCTCTCACCTTGGTCAGCCTCAGTTGGGATAGTACCTAAAACACTCGACGCATCTGGCGTTTTGTAATTGATTATAGAAAATAAATGAACTTACAGTAGATGATAAATATCCTCTACCAAATATCTCAGACCTTTTACATCAGTTAGGAAAGTGTCAATACTGTACAACACTTGACTTAGCATCAGGATTCCATCAAATTGAAATGGATCCTAAAGACATAGAAAAAACTGAATTTTCTGTAGAAAATGGCCTCTACGAATTCCTGAGGATGCCATTCGGGATGATGAACTCACCCTCCACCCTTCAACGCATTTTAGATCGTATATTAACCGAACGAAAGATGCTATTACCGAAAATTTATCCCAAATTTTTCTAAAATATCTAAACCAATGACACACTTATTACAAAAAGATGTGAAATTCAATTTTGATAATGAATGTAAACTTGCATTCCAAGAACTGAAAAAAGCATTGACGTCAACCCCAATTCTAATATACCCAAACTTTGAAGAACCCTTCATTCTAACACCAGACGATTCTTCTTTTGCATAGGAGCAGTATTATCTTAAGGACCTATAGGAAAAGATTCACGTATCGCCTATGCATCCAGCAAAAACAAAATACTGTACCATAGAAAGAGAATTACTAACTATGGTATGGGCAGTTAAACATTTTCGTCCTTACCTTTATGGAAGAAAATTCAATTTTATAGTAGACCATCGCCCTTCAACGTGATTATTTTCAATCAAAGACCCTGGTAGCCGATTAGCCAGATGGCGTTTGAAATTAGATGAATATCAATTCAATGTAATTTATAAACCCGGAAAAATACACAAAAACGCAGAAGCTTTCTCTAGAATTATAATTCTTAGACAGGAAACAAAAAGATATAATTGTTTTTCTGCAAAGAAACAAACTTACAGAAATTCATGAAAAAATACTTGAAGACATTTTGAAGAATATCCCGATTTCTTCTATAATAAAATCAATACTGTATCTAGCAAAACAGTGAACGATCGAAAATATTATTTAATCCCATTACCAAATATTATTTGATCCCATTACCTTTTGACCATGAAGGAGCAGTAGAATACTTGTTTAGCTCCTTATACAAAGATCAAAATTTATTCGTACCAAACAAAGTACGCCAACTTGAAACAAATGTAGTATTCCCAATACAAGAAATGCTATCCTATATTTTAGCCGACAAAGATGACATAAAATTCCAAACATTGTAACGACTCCTGACAAAGACCAGATTCCAATCATATTAGATCAATTTCATAACGGTAAAAATAATTTATACCGTGAAGTAAATGAAACCTTAAGAAGGATAATGCAAAAATACAACTGGAATGGCATAACAAAAGATGTTGAAAATTTTATTGAAGCCTGCGAGGTATGTCAAAAAATAAAAATCTGAAGGAAAAACTTAGAAAATCCAGTAGTTATCACGGAAACCCCCAAAACAGCTTTTGAAAGAATAAATATAGACATTTTTCCAACTCACGATCCAATCGTTCTTTACTGTAATCTTTCCTTATTAAACGTTTTCTCTCATTTTCAATATCATCATCAGTTATATTCAATTCATAAATGTACATTTTGGACCGTAAGCCGGCAAAACGTTAGCTTCATCCTTCATGAGACCAATGATTTTTTTATAAACAATATCTGGAATATAATCAGATATGTCGAATTCTTTCAAATTTGGTAGAAGTAAGTCGCGGTAAACGTTGTCACAGGAAATTTCGTATATAAAAAAGTTAGTGTCGGTGTACATCAACTTGCAACTTGCTACTCCCACCTTTGATAAGATAAAATTATAGTGAAACTTATACATAACCGTTTTGAATAAATCCAGAATAGTCCTACCAACATATAGAGGTTTATTGAAAATCAATTCAGCCTTTTTCATCTCGACGGCTACAAGGTTTTTATCGAAAACTGTTCTTTGGTAAAATCGATGAGATGCAATAAAATTTTTCACGCCAATTTGACGATGCGGTGGTTCCCATCACTTTGCCAAAAATGACATTAATCATTAGTTTTCGCAAGTCTTTTTCGGAAGAACTCGTAGCTGCGGTCCTGAGGCAGGTTTTCAACTCGATATAGGGTCGCAGCCAAGCCAATTGTTTGAATTTCAACACTTTATGTATTTTTATCAATCTGAGTTCGTGTTCGAGATCCTGTTCCAACTTCCAGTAATGTAGCGTATAAGTTTCCTTTTTGTGTAATGTCGTCATCAATTTTGGTAATTTTGAGTTGGGTGGGACGCGGTGTTCTGGGTAAATCGGAAAGTATTTATGCAGGTCTTAGGAATCACACGTTGAAAGGTAAGACCTCGTTAGTCCTTAGCTCGCACAAGTTTCTCAACTTCTGAGAGTTGTCGTTCGTATGGGGGCGACAGCTGATTAACGGAAAAACAGACAGGTCGTATAGTGTGTCGGGATATTCTAAATCGACTTGAATAATATACCCGTCAGGATTGTCATCAAGTATTTGTGTCACGTCAATAGTGGTGTCATCTACCCAAGTAAAGTCGTCATACCGTAGGAACTCGCACATGGCTTTCCCATACAAGTTATTTACGTCTAGATAAAGTGGGTATTTGGATGGTTTCGTAGGTTTATAAGTTGGCATATATTTATTGTTAGCTTCACTGTATCTATTAGAGCATATCGATATTCTTTCCCTTATAGCTTCCTCTACAAACATTAGGATATCTACATCCTTCAAGACGCGTTATTTGCAACCGTTATATTTAAGCATACAATCCCACGTGTAGCCGGCAACGTTGAATACCACGCAGGATTTAGAGAGTACGTTCGTGTGGATAGCTCTCGAAAATACTCGAAAACGTCTGCAAGCAGTAGAATATCGGTTTTCTTATACAAGTCGCTATATTCTCCAATCGTATGTCAAATTTTCGCCAAACGTTTTCAGCGTGTCCGAAATGTTGGTATCATTCAATTTATTGTAGAAATCTTTCTTGGTCGGTAGTTCAGTTTCTCCTAGTCTATCTTAATTTTCAATATAATCATAGGGAAATACACCCTTTTTTGTGAACAACATGAATTTATCTTCTTCCAAATAGCCGAATTCTTATTTCAAGATTTTCAACTTCCATGTTTGATACGAGATTATCGAGACCTGCTCCCAAAAATCGAAATGAATCTATGAATCTTAATTTAATTTCAGTCTCGTCATCAGAGGAGGTGAAGGAAATGTACCTTTCCCTATTGATGGGAAGTACGATCACGCGTCCTCGCTTGGAAAAATCTGATGATAAAATGACTATCGTAGCCTGACAAGTTATGGAATGTGAAGGGAACTACAAATTGTTTTTTGAAGGTCAAATCACATGGAGCTTTATGGGTGAATCCCCTAACCTGACCTGTGAAGAGATAGTGATCGTGTACGATGATGTCTTCTTTGGTAAAGGGTTTCTCACAAATATGACATGTCGTTGCGCCAATAGCATTTGGAGACACTATCACGGGTATGATATTTTTAAATTTGGAGGAAACAAGTTTTGTAATTTTATTCATTTCACCAACGAACCAGACCATGCAATCCAGGCTTCGATAGCTATTGAAGATAGGAAGGCTGTCATCATAGGAACCTTTTAGGTAGTACCCTGCACTATAGACCTCATGTCGTGTGAGAATACTCACATTTTTGATAGTTGAATATACGCATAAACTATAAATAGAGATACACAAATTACCAAGAGCACAATTGACTGCACAAACTGCTGTATTGAAACTGGGGCCCGCTGTTAATATTTTTAATATATATCTAGTTCCACTTCCTGTATGACGTTCATATAAAACATTTTTCCCGATGAGCACACACCGTTTCTATTTATTAATTTCACCTTTCATTGTATTGCGTATTGTTGAGGATGAATTCGCCGCAATGGATATGTTGTTGTTTGAGGTAGCTTGCGTGTTTCTAAGTTCCAAATGCTCCAATTGTTGAATTTTCTAACAACGTTTTCTTTAGCTTCAAAAAATTTAATATCTTTGGAGAGTTCTCTCGATTTCTGCCGAAATCTTCGAGGAGCTGTCTGTACTTTTCAGAAGACATTTTAGAAATGATAATTTCGAAGAGAAATGGCTTTACTGATCAAATTAATTCAGAGAGGGGAGAGCGGCGCTTTTTGTTCTGTTAAAAATAACACAATAATCGGGCGGTATACGTCGTCATGGAACACACGTAGTCATTGGTGTGTCACCACTAATTCAAATAAATGCCAGCCATTGTTCTTTTCCTCTCTTACTGACGAACGGACAACGATGTACATTCGAGACACCCTGTATTGTCTTGTCTTGAACAGGTCACGAACAGTTCTCGATCAGGTCTTGATCGGCTTAGCAGTTTGAGGCGTTAGTCTCCCGTTACCGAACTATTTTTTCTTAGAACGAGACACCCTGTATAAACGATGTATTTCAAGGCACTCTGTAGATGGTTAGCGAAACGCGATCTACGGTGGTGGCGATCATGTTGGAGACCACCTGGTATATTGCATTTTTGGGATATATTTCTTATCTTTGAAACGGACCAGCTCCCTCTACTACTACCAAATACGTCACAACGAATAACATGTGAGAGAGGCTAGACTGACCCCTTTCGGAACACGTGTGCCATTTTAGCAAAAAACGCCCTCTCTGGTCATAGCCCCAAAGGAATTACCGAGGTCCATTTGCCATTTCTTCGACTACCATTTCTAATATACACTAACAGGGTTGCTCAAGAATTTACGTCATTTCATTGTCTTTTCTCTCTCTCTCTCTCTCTCTCTCTCTCACCGTTCATTAAGGACTTTTTGGCACTTCTCTGTCTTCGTCGTCGACGACCACACCCTTCTGGTCTTTGATTATCTACAAGAACTAATAGGGGTGCACTAGAACTTATGTCATTCCATTGCAACTCTTCAAGTACCTACGTGTTTTTGGGACATCCGTTACATCTTTCCTATCGTTGAAACAGCAATTATGTAAACAAACTGCGACCTCGAAGGTCACATACGATAATTTTTTCAATAGAATCCTCGAAAATGCAACAAAATTGCGACCACAGAGATCATATTGATTTTCAAGACGTCATAATCGGCTTTCTCTTACACATTCAAAGCGAAAAAATTTCAACTGGACTTGGCACCACTTTATAATTTCAAATATTCTGAGTGACGAATATTGGAAAAAAAAACCTGTCATGCTAGATATCTCGAAAACCGTCAATATTTTCGAAGTGCAGATATACATAAAGTTTATTTTATTTTCTATGAAGAAACCGAAAAAGCGATAAAAAATATAGGTTGCCATTTAAAAAGACACAGTTGGGATCCGCCCAGAAAAAATCGAACACCCTGTGTGACCGCCAATATTTTTATTTTGTCGAGCTCGAGCAATAAGGTAATATTATAGAAAATTAAATTCCTATCTGCTTCCTATATAGAGATATGGAACACCGCGCCACTGTTGCAGGACCCTGTATATATAAAACTATAAATGAAAGGTTCTATGTGAGATACAATCCTTAATAGAGATCAGAGAGTTTCCATTAATGTCACACATGTTACATACTAATTTGAAATTATAACACATTAAATTTACTGGTGCTCTGAGATTCACATTTGTTCTACTACTCTGACAATGAAATGTTTTCTCGTATTTTGAGTTGTGGCGTGGTACATAAAAATTTATTTTTTGTAGGAGCGGAGCACATATCATTCTTGGACAATTGAATAATTCAATTATTCAACATGGACACTTAAATGAAATGTTTCTTATTAGTCAGTGGGCTATGCTTGAAGACTGGCAGTAAACAAATCTAAAGCAAATGGAACTTCAAACGTTCAAGTCAGTCTCTGTATACCTACACAGTAGGTTTAATGGACTGACGCCTATCAGAAAACAACTACTCCCCTGGCTAATACCACGAAGGGCGTTGGATTATATCCGACAGGTGTCAGTGCAGGAATCTTCACAGAAAATTTCCTGCATATGCAATTGGCAATACAACCGAAAGAGTCGACCTTCAATTATGGAACGGGCACACTTGCAGACCGGTTTTGGGCTTATTAGCCACTCATCAGTGCAAGATAGTGACCATCATCGACCTAGAGTCAATTATATTCCACAATTGAAAATCGGAATTCTTTCAGAGTATTTCATTCCTCTTCCGAAGTTGGGGCGAACATCACAAAATGTCACTCCATCTAGTGGACGAGGTACTGACCAACTGCATATCTAAAGCTTTAGATTTGTTTACTGCCAGTCTTCAAGCATAGCCCACTGACTCCTCAAACTTTGAGGAGTTTGAGGAGTGCCAGAAGATGACAGTACTACCAACTGTCGAAAGCGCTCGCAGATAATTAATAGAAGATATTAAGCTTCAAATCCTTTTTGTAGAATTTAATATTGAAATACTCAAAATAAAGGAAAATTAGTTGCATCAATCAAATTGAAAGTTCCAACTATTGTTTCTTTCGTCGTATAAGGCGGACAGTTTGGGATGTTTGATAATTTTGACCTAGGAATGCCAAAGGGTATGAAGTGAGGTACCGGGAGTCGGAGTTGAACCTCGAACGAGAAAGGTCGTTATCCTGCTGACCGTGGATTCGTTATCGAACTTACGGGTCTATCGTGATCGTGAAGTGCTGGTTATATTTTCTAATAACAATCTCTTCAAAAAATATTGTGTACCTCTGCGTAAGATAGTTATTGTTGTTGTAAAGAATAAACATGAGTTCATGTTTGGGATGCTGTTATTGAGATGGTTCTGAACTGATACTGCACAAGTTGATGTATTGAACTGAAATAAATTCGATTTTCAATACAAACGTGCACCCAAAAATATTTTCTTCAACAGTGTGGGTAATGTCATGAAGTTATGGTAAAAGAATGAGTGAGCCACACCAATAATTGACAAAATCAACTGTCATTCAAAACAAAGAATTTAAAACACATATTCTGCACGTACTAAACGAAGGAAAAATATTGTATGAAAACACTACTTTACGCGAATCATATCTATGAATGAGAAATTTTGAGCCGAACAAAAATATTGCATACAACCACAAACTTTTTTCATATTAAACGGAGAAAAACTAGGAAACAATACTAACCTCTACTTCGTACAATTTCAAATGAAACAACACGATTCGGTTTTCCAATGTCCATCAAAACTTACTTACTAATACAACTAAATCATTTCGCCACGTAGGACATATTTATAGTGAAATAAGTGATGTTATATTTTGAAATGAAACATAGAGCCTTTGTTTCGTCGCTTTGAGAACTGCGTATCTCCTGATGTTGCTTGATTTGATTCAGCATTGACAGTGATCAATGTCACATATTATGAAATGAAATACAGAAACTGAAGAGTATTTGTTTTGTCGTTTCAAGTCGTATTTTCGGATGTAGATTCAGCATTGACATTGATCTATGTTTCCTTGGGTGCGAATAGTATAGGTCAACAAACAACATATAACACATAAATTCTGCTTTCGTTTCCCTTTCATTTGAAGTGCTACATGTGATGATGCAACTATTATTAGTGAAGATACAACTCAGTGCCCTCTTGGCATCGTCTTCGTTTTTTTTTGTCGATGAATTCTGCATTCGTTTCTCTTTCATTTGATGTGCTGCACGTTGAAATCCAACTATCATTAACGCAGATGTGGCTTAGTGTCCTTCTGACATACTGCGCCATATTTGTTTTTTCTCTGTCGATGAATTCTGCATTCTTTCTCCCTCCATTAGACGTGATGTACGTGACAATCCGACTATTATTAACGAAGATTTGGCTTCGTGCCCTTCTGACATGTTGTGCGATGTTTGTTTTTTCTTTGTCGATGAATTCTATATAACTTCTCTTTTCATTTGATGTGCTGTATGTGACGATTCGAAGTTTTTTCAATAATTTTCTTTGCAATTCTTCCTATGCTATTTCATATTAGGCGCTCCGTATTATTTTATTTATAGTCTACAAATGAAATCATTTGAAAGAGTACCCACATCGGCCTGTTGCGACTAGTATAACGATAATAGGTTATGAGGTCCTTTTGGCTTCGTAAAATGATTATTCATGTTTCTTGACATCTAAACGAATCCATTGATGTCAAAATCATCGAAATCGGACAACCGGAAGTGAATAGCGAAAGTGACCTGTCATTTACTACTAGTTGGGGTGAGTTTATTGAAGTTTTTTCAGTGAATT
>NW_019294862.1:5535-22235 GCF_000500325.1 Leptinotarsa decemlineata
GAAAATTCTCGCGTTGTAATTCCATTAATGCAGTAGGGTCTCTTACGATCTTCGTGTATTTTTCTTTCTGAAGCACCTCTTCGATCTTCTGTTCGTAGAGATCAGTATCCATCACAACAGTAGCGTTTCCCTTATCTGCAGGATAGATATTGATGGTGTTGTCTTTACGTAGTAGCCCGTAGTATTTCACGATCTTCATTTCGGCGTAATCGTTCTTCCTCTCTTTTGCGTTCATCTTCCTCTCTTTTGCGTTCATTTTCCTCTCTTCTGTGTTTTTCATTCTCCGCCAGGCTCGCTTACAAAGCCTCAAACATTTTTTCAAGCTTTTCCATTCCGTCGTAATTGACACTCCTTGTTTTTACCATAGAACAGTAAAATTTCAGTCAATTATTCCATTTCTGACTCCAAATGTTACGTTTTCCCCCGTGGGTCGATCAATAATTGACTACACTGAATAATCAAACTTAACTTTATTTCACCTTAAATACAACAAACCCTTCAACTAAAACTTCAACTATTATTTGAATGTCTATCGCCTTACTAGATCACTTCGCATACAGCACTGTAACGTCAACTTGACTGTGTCGATATGCTAGAGGCTAGCGTTTATATATCGTAATCGATTGCAGTACAAATTTCGCTGAAGTTCCATCGAAATCGGTAGGTAGCATTATTCTCGCTGCTTCTAGAGCGGCACGACTTCGAGTCGAACATTCGTAGCGATCAGACGTATTGAGACGAAAGTGAATAGTGCCTGAACTAAGTTCTATTGTGAAAGTGACTACCTAGGAGTGAATGCCAAAGGGGTCGATGACCTAAGTTCTTATCAGAACTACTCGTGTGCCAAGCACACAAACAAATTTTTTTTTTCAGCTTCTCTTTTTAGGTTTTTTAGGGCCCTATAATGGAAATTATAGAGAAAAATTTAGAATTCCTAGAGAGGGAAAACCACAAGCTTCGTCAGCAGAAAGTCAAAATGTCAGAACAGTCCAACCCCAAAAACAAAGAAGATCCAAGGCAAACCAAGCGAACACGTGGCCCGGAGAGAAGCAGCCGCGAAAAAACATCAGAAGACACAGAAGACACGACAGAATCGGAAAAGGCAGCCACTGAAGATGTGGTGCCAACCAAAATTCAGGTAACAGCAGAACCGATCAATAATGTAGAGAGGCCAACCACTGGAGAAGTTGTACCGACCTCAAACATAAAAATTAAGGAAGTGATGCCAACCGCAGAAGCAGGTAAGCCGCCACCGACTAGACATAGACGTCATGGCACTACAGGAGACAAGGATAAGGAGTGAGAAGAACTACCGCCTCCCAGGATAAATCCTATATAGGACTGACAGGCCAGGGGGACACTGCGCCGCGCGGGTCGCGGCGCTACTAGTAAAAGCAGAACTAGTGCAACACGAAGCCAGAAATACAACTCGGAGAAGCAGTAGCGGTAAGAGTGAAACTGAAATGCTACGAACAGCTGAGAATTTCGACTGTATTCTTGCCTCCGCAATGTATTAGATTTGATATAACCTACATCTCATAAATGTTCTCAGATCACCACCCATCACCACCCTTACATATTACCCACGAGAAGTCCAAGTCCCAGACCACGACCCCATCCTATTTACAATAGGAAGAGGTGAAGTGCACCATTCCGATGGAGACATACCACACATAGAAACAAAGACCGATCTGGAGAACGCCACACAACAGCTGCAACAGGCGATCACCCAAACAATGGAAAGAAGCGCACGGGAAGTCCCAGCCCAGCGCTTCAACTTATCAGAAACATTGAAGCTCATTTGAATTAGAAGACACCTGAAAAGATTATATCAACGGACACGCGTACCAATGGACAAAGGGTGTATGCAAAGAGAAAGAGCCGTTAGAATACTATGAGAGGAACTAAAAGCAATCCGAGATTAACAATGGACAACCCGTCTGGAAGAACTAAACACCGAAGACCAATCTGCATGGAGAATGCAGAAAACTCTTAGGAAGGGACCTAGAAAGCTATGCCCGCCAATACACGGCGAGCAAGGAATCGTCTACACGAACCAAAAGAAAGCGGAAGCATTTGCGGACAATTTTGAAAGACAGTGTAGAGTGAACGACGTCCCGTTCACGGACGAAGTAGAAGAAATAGAGACACAGGTCAAAACGACGGTACGTAGACTCGGAAGACAAAGAAGGGACAATGCGCAACCCCTGGCACCAACATCTCCCGAGGAAATGAAAGATATCGTAAGACGTCTAGCTACTCGGAAAGCCCCAGGCCCGGACCAAATAACAAACCGGACTTTGAAAGTCCTACCACATAAGGGTATAGCAGACATAACAAACATCATAAATGCTATATAGACCGGGAGCCCGTGACAGAAATTTTGACCCCATTTTTTACCGTCTGCCTTTTTCAGAGGACATATTTACAGCTACAAGCAACAGTATTAAGCGTTGAACGAATGTTTTCCCATGTTACACATGCTTGAATGTCAACTCTAGTTTGCATACAAAAAAGCTTCTTTGACCAACATTTTACCGTCTGCCATTCATGCGACCGGAAGGCTAGGTTATACAACCCACAGATAAAATAATTGGCAGACAGTTATATGGTGTTCCGGCTAAAACATGAATTTTTTATTTAACAAAAAAAATGTTACCTGAAATAAATTTTTTACCATCTGTCAAGCACAGCGTAGACTAACAGTAGCATGAAATGAACGAATTTTCACAAGGCAGACGGTTTGCCGGTGTATTTATAACTTATAGGCATTAGTCAATTAACAATTTTTTAAAGTGTCTGAACCATTTTTTACCGTCTGCCTCTTGAATGTAATAAAGTTTCATAATTAAAATGTCCTGCGACAACTGTTGGCATACAAATTGGCAATGTTTTGAGTATAGGCAGACGCGAATGAACTTGCAAAAAAAATAATAACTTTCACCAACATTTTACCGTCTGTCATTGTTTCCTTGCAATATATATGATTGTTAAGTAGACGAATTGTCAATTGGCAGACGAATTGGCAATGTTTTGAGTATAGGCAGACGCGAATGAACTTGCAAAAAAAATAATAACTTTGACCAAAGTTTTACCGTCTGTCATTGTTTCCTTGCAATATATATGATTATAAAGTAGACTAATTTTCAGTTGGCAGACGAATTAACCGTGTTTATACAAGTGAAAAATATTTTTTATTTGCAAAAACAGTAATAACTCTGACCAACGTTTTACCGTCTGCCATTGTTTCCGTGCAATATATAATTATTGAATAGACGAACTGTCAATTGACAGACCAATAGACGGTGTTTAGACGAGAGTGGTAGACAATTTTTTATGACATAAATGTCAATGTTACTTCATAGGAGATTTTCATCAATTTCAGTGTAGAACACCCCTAAAACGATACAACTTCTATTACCACTTTTTTCAGCAGTTTATTTGATGAAGTGGGAATAATAATTGATGAATGTACGAGATACATAAACAATATTTTTATTACTATATCGACATAAAAACTAAATAACTTTCATCTGATTCAATGGTTTCTTGAGAAATATTCAAATCAACGCTAACATGGCTCGTTATACTGCCTTCTGAATCATTATCATCATCATGATCTTCAGCAATATTTTCATTTCCCAAATCCGTAACTTCCTCATCATTGAGCTGAGCAAATTCAGTAGGATCTACAACAAAAAATAAGGTAGTAATCTAATAATCAATTTTCGTGATACAGTTTGAAGGATGTGAAAAAAATGCAAAATTATTTAATTGATACGTGAACATAATGCTACTACATTTATTTAATTTCGATTAATTACGTAATGTAGCATTTTCGATATTTTCATTTCATTGAGTTCTCATAATTTCTTAATATAAGTTTCTTGAATGTTTTCAGACGTATCAGGTCCTTCGAACCAGTTGAATGTATACTGTCCATTATCGTTGTGACACCAGCCATAATTTAATGGGTCTAATTGAGATGGAATTTTTTCAAAAGAATTGGTCCACATGTTTGATATATATGCTGTTCTTGAAATTTGTTGTTGTAACTCTCTGGCACATGGTAGTAGATTGGATGCGTCAAATATCCGAAGTCTCTCTTCATTCTTGAGACTTTGGATAATTTATATTTGGTTGTTGCATACATACGGCACACAAATTCTTCAATTAATGGTGCAGTGTCGGCAACCAAAAAAAAAAACGATTCGCCAAGTCTGCAAAAGCTTTTTCAAACTTTTCGTTGCCCATTAAAATCGACAAAGGTTTTTTTTCCTTTTTTGTAAAAAGCTGGTGTAAAATAACAGCCGGTTAAGGCATGGAATGCAGGTAAACCAGCGCAAAACTGAAAGCCAAGAGCCCGGACGATTTATGTGACATTTATGAATCTGCAATTATTTCCAAAACCAAATTGTGAAGTAAAATTGACACTTGTGTCATCACAAATTGTCTACCACTCTCGTCTAAACACGGTCGATTCTTCTGCCAATTAACAGGTTGTCTAATTAATGATTACATATTGCAAGGAAACAACGGCAGACGGTAAAACGTTGGTCAAAGTTATTAGGTTTTTTTTGCAAATTGAGAAATATTTTTCACTTGTATAAACACGGTTAATTTGTCTGCCAATTGATAATTAGTCTACCTAATAATAATATATATTGCAAGGAAACAATAGCAAACGGTAAAATGTCGGTAAAAGTTATTATTTTTTAAAGAAATTAAAAAAAAATTCAGTTGTAACACGGTCTATTCGTCTGCCATTAATTTTTCTCTGTATTTTTAATACTGAAGTTTATATCTTACCAAGTTTTATACGGTAAAAAATGGTTCAGAGACACTGTGAAAAAATTGTTAATTAACTAAAGCCTATAAATTATTATTTAACCGGCAAACCGGCTGCCTTGCAAAAATTCGTTCATTTCATGATGCTGTTAGTCTACGGTGTGCTTGGCGGACGGTAAAAAATTGATTTTAGTTAACTTTTTTTTTTGTTGAATAAAAAATTCATGCTTTAGCCAGAACATCATGTAACGTCTGCCAATCATTTTTGTGGGTTGTGTAACCTAGCCTTCCAGTTGCATGAATGGCAGACTGTAAAATGTTGGTCAAAGAAGCTTTTTTTTTTATGCAAACTAGAGTTAATGTTTGAGCATGTGTAAAATGGAAAAAAAAATCGTTTAACGCATAATACTGTTGCTTGTGGCTGTAAATATGTCCTCTGAAAAAGGAAGACGGTAAAAAATGGGGTCAAAATTTCTGTCACGGGCTCCCGGTCTAATACTCAGACTGCAGCACTTCCCGTACCCGTTCAAGGAGGCGACGTCCACATTCCGAAGCCAAAGAAGAACCACCTATTCCCAGATAACCACAGGCCAATCAGCTTAACTCCTTCCTTAAACGTGTCATCTTGATAGAGGACCAAACCAGCGAACTAGGAATCCTACCAGATGAACAGTTTGGTTTCAAATCAGAACACACGACAGAGTTCCAAGTCCTGAGGGTAGTAGACTTTGCGACGGAAGGCTTCAACCTCGGCAAAGGACACCACACCGGAGCAATTTTTTTAGACGTCTCCAAGGCGTTTGACAGAGTTTGGCATGACGAACTTCTGGCCAAAATTAGCGACTTTGGCTAGACGAAATAGATGTTGAGATTAATCGAGTTTTTTCTAGCTGACAGGCGATGCCGCTGCAGAGTAGGACAAGAACTCTCAATCATGCGATAACTGGAAGCAGGGGTCCCACAAGGTGCAGTCCTTTCGCCACACCTCTTCTCGGTATACAAAGCAGACGTGCTCAAGCCGGAGAACACCTTTAACAAGTTGGCACTCTACGCGGCCGACACAGCTCTGCTGGCGAGATCAACAAGCCAAGCGCACGTTACTAGATACTTGCAGCAAAAGGCAGATATATTAGAGGAATGAACCAACCTGTGTAAGATCATTATAAACCCTGACAAGAGTCAGGCAATACTATTCACCCGAAGGATGGTACACTCGGAAGGAAACGTCACCTTCAACGGACAAGAGATTCTGTGGACCAACGAAGCTAGATACCTGAGAGTCAACTTAGATAAAAGATTAACGTTCAGGTCTTACATACGGCACATACGGCCCGACAAAACCTATTACCAATAATAGGTCGAAGAACTTGGGATTGAAAGTGAAGCTGCTGATGATAAAGACCGTAATATTACCAATAATCTTATATGCCTGCACTGCCTGGGGCCAGTGCGCAGCGACATACAGAAGACAAATCCAGTCGTTTATGAACGCGTGCGTTAGGGCCTCCGTAAACGCTCCAAGATATGTACCGAATAGGTACATATTCCGGGATCTAGACCTGAACATACATTACGTAGACGCATGTATGAGACAACACGCAGAAGACACGTTTGACAGAATTCGAGCGCACGACAATCTAGCGCTAAGCGATCTACACAATGCGCTAAACAGGGATGACCCCAGATTCCGAGAGAGGGACAAACACAAGAGGTCAACGAATCAGAACCAGAGACCACCCCGATAGTCGCTATCAGGCGGCTGCGGTAAGTATAAAAATTTCTTAACCAGATTTCAAATTCACTTAATTTTCAGATTCACTGGGAAACAACACTTGCTCGCGACATAAAGACAATCGTCTCCGGTTAGTTTTTGGGGACCCCATGCAAAAATTCAGTTAGAAAAGCCACGATAAAAGTAAACATCAGATTGGAAAGTAAAAGCACCTAAAGGCTGACTTTCGACTAAAAGAGGTCAGATGTCAATCTTGCTGAAGTGCCCATCAGTAAGTTGAGGACGGCTCCGGAGGAGCGGAGGTGGATGGACGAGATTGGATGTTCTGCACACAATAACCGTGTGGAGAAGATTTCAACTCAGGGCACTCTACCCGCGAGGGGGCATGGGGGGGGGCTAGAGCGGCACGGAACATCTTATATTCGCGCACTCTTAGCTACGTCACGATTGGTTTATGGCTACCAGTGGCGGCCGGCGTTATTTTCTTTAGGGCATGATTTACAACAGTAGTAAGGCCCAGACCCTCCTAGCTCCTTTCCCACTTCTCAATGAAATAGCTTTCAATGGGCTAAAATTTTCCGTAGGTCACTCAGGTATATAAATTATTTCAAAACAGCAATAAATACGCATCTACAAATATTATTTAAAGAAGATTCTACAACCTTCTCAAAATATTGTAGATGTCTTATTAAATATTAACTTTATTGACTTATTTGTTCTTCCTTACGAATCAGTAGAGAGTTGTCCTGAAAATCTAGAGAAGAAAATTGGATTGGATAATTTAGCAAACACTTGCTACATGAATAGCATTTTACAAGTGTTGTTCATGACGAAGAATTTCAAGAACGACGTTTGTATGATGAACGAGAACGGGAATATTTCCTACTTATTCATCAAACTCAAACACTTGTTCATGCAGCTGCAGTTTCGTAAGAATGTATCATCTTTCCCTCCAACNCTCCCACTTTTCGAACTCATATCTCCCGTAATTTATTTTTCTTTTCATTTTTATCATATTCCCGTCCTTTTTTATTGGGTTTCATCCTACTATTTTTTTTCACTACCATTTTTGAAGGCTTCAGCCCTGGTCTATATGCCACTGTATGTTTCGATGAACCTGTATGAATTGAATATTGTGTTATTTTTGTTTTTGACTATTCGAATTGTTTAAGAACTTACTTCACTTTTAATAGTGGACTGACAACCCTGTAATTTTGATTAATATCATCAGCAATTATATGCATATGTAATGCTCAGAGATAATCAAGGCATGTTTGAATGTAATAAGAAGTTACTCATCCCATTCAAAATATTTTATAAAACATAATGGAATGTATGTTGCAGCAATACATATTGTTGATATTGGCATTCTGCTACTTTTTCTTCATCTGCCACTTTTTCTTCATTGGTATATGAGCGACCAAGTTTATCAATTTTCAAACCTAATTTGTTCTGTAATGAACAGCTCAACTAATGATTCGATAAATATATGATAACAAACGAAGGGGCCGTATATGTAACCAAATGGAGATTATTATTGGTACAAGTCAAAGTTAGAAAAAGATGGCGAGCAGAAAATCCTGCGTTGGTTTAGTGGTTATCCTGATCGGCTGGTGATAGTTTTCTGTTCTTGTCAGCTTCATAAATTTCATGCATGCGTGCGTGGCTAGTAATATGATATGGATCACATTAAAGTGTAGAAACATAAGGGTTTCACAATGTAAGAAGTGATAAACAATATTATCATACTCAAAAAACTATAGGACGGCGAAAAAGCGAAACGGCCAGGACAAATACACCAATCCAACTGCTTCAAAATCTTCCTTGTTAGGTTATCGGTATTAACGCAACAAAAAAACTCGCAACAACTAGAGATATTTCGAGGTCCGGGTTTATTCATTTTTTAATTATATTACTGCAACTGAACATTTCTATTACAGTAAAAGTAAAAGTTTGGTGTTTGAATCAGCCATATAGGAATTTCAATAAAAATAAAATTGAAATCAGTCCTTACCTCAGTACTGTATGGAAAAAATGATATTGAATATTATGTCAGACATTTACCGTGTTTTTGACTTTGGTCTGCAGGTTTTATGCCTGACGTTTCATCTACTACTGCGATAGACATTATCAAAGTGCTTTAATTCCACTGCAATGTTGGAATTTGTCTCAGGTTTAATATCATCATTGGTGGACGTGACTTGGTTTCTCTTAATTGGATATAATGAACTTGTATGTTTCGTTGCCTCTTTCTATTGAAATTATCCTTGTATTTCTGAAGTTCTATTGCCTTTCTACATATTATTGGGTAGTAATTTTGAGTTTTATGTATTATTTGTGTATATTTGAATGAAATAATGTTATCCATGATAATAAATACACAATTTTCACAAACATTGTATAATCATTATCATGGATAGTGTTATTCATTTTCATCAAGTCCATTCATAAGGAGATTATGTGATTGTCTTCTTTGAAAGCATGTTCGGCTACAGCTGATTTGTCAGTTTGCCCGAGACCGCAATTTCTCTTGTGTTCAGAGAGACGGTTACCTTATTTCTTTTCGTGGTTCCATTGTAGACCGGCCCGTGGCTACAAGAGATGCGGTATACCCAGGGTTTTACTGAAGGCTCCCTGCGGCCCTTGGCTTACCTTAGACTTTCTAATAGTTTTCGTTGGAATTGGTTTCACTTCGTGTTTCTCTGTAATATTCCCAATCCAGTCTAACAGGCCTAGCTGGCCTGTACGCATTTCCTTTGAAGACATTTTTTAGGTGAATGTGTTCCTCAAGGAGACTTTCAGGTTCACAGATGCGTTCAACCACAGTTTCAATCAATCCTCTTTTTTATCGTAGCTGGTCGTTACAGTTTTTATTCAGGTACCTGATTGTGTGTGTTGGTTTCCTGTATAATCTCTGGACTAATGTCCCATCTTCACGTTTGGTCACAAGAAAATTCACGAAGGCTATAGGCCATTGGGTTTCTCCTTCTATTGTGAATTGGATTATGGGTTGAGAGAGTAGAGATATAATAGAAAATCGTTTAGTGTCTCTTCACCAACTTGCCATACCACGAACGTATCATTAACGTAACGTAGTCAACGATATAGTTTCACGGCCACTTGTTCTAAGACCCGTTGTTTGAAATTTTCCGTGAAAAAGTTTACCACCGTACATGACGGATTGCCCATTGCGGTACCATCAGTTTGTTCGTAAAAAACAGCTGTAGCTGAACATGTTCTCAATGAAGACACTCACATTATCTCTTTCGAAGATACACAAATACTCGAAAAAACTCAAAATTACTATCCAAGGATATGTAGAGAGGCAATAGAAATTCAGAAACACAGGGGTAATTTCAATAGAAAGAAAAAGGCATTGAACATTAGTAAAATCTGGCTACCTGTCTTTAATTATACACAAACAAGGTCATTCAATCCAATTCAGAGAAACGAAGCCACGCCCACCATCGATGATATAAAACCGGAGACAAATTCCAACATTGTAGTAGATCGCACAACAACCCAGCGCTACGCGATCTACACGATGCGTTGAACATGGATGACCCCAGGTTCCGAGAAAGAGACAAACATCCAAGGCCGACCAAGCAGATTCAACGACCGCCCCCACGAGTCGCCTTCAGGCGACTCCGGTAAGCATACTAATCAGATTTTCTTTCAGTAAGTTCACCGCAGAACAACTCGACCGCAATCCAATTATCCTTAGATTCACTGAGGAACGCCCGACGTTAATAACAATAGCCGTCGGTTAGTTTTTGGGGGCCCCCATGCAAAAATTCAGTTATGTTCGGACAAAACATTTTTTACCGATCGCGAAAGAATAGCACCTAAAGGCTGACTTTCGACCAAAAGAGGTCAGATGTCAATCTTGCTGAAGTGCCCATCAGTAAGTTGAGGACCGCTCGGAGAGCGGGGGTGGATGGAGTGGGGTAGTAGATTCTCCTCGCTAAATAGCTGGGGGGGGGAAGCTTCTACTTCAGGGCACTCAACCCGGGAAGGGGCATGGGAACCGTTACCTTATCGCTTTTGATAATGTCTACCGCAATAGTGGACGAAATTTCTGGCATAAAAATCTTCAGACCACGGCCAAAAAAACCCGAAAAATAACTTCGACACGATTATCTCCAGCCATGAAAGTTGTTACTTTTTCATCAATATCTAATATTGTAAAGTGGAATATTGCCAACATCAGCCAGTTAACTAGACTGTAGCTAGATTTAGTCATTTCTTTAGAAAACTGTTATTTCAGGCAATTTCAATTATTAAAAAAACTTCAGATTTAGGCATAATTTTACATTGAGTGTATTTGTAAGTGTATCTATATCTAATGAAGTACCTAAAGGTTAATCTTATATACGCATTTTTACTGGTTTTGAGAAAAAAAAGGCTCTTTCAGGTTTGTCCTTTATGTGCTGCCATGCCTGGTGGGGATCCAAATTTAATGACTGATGACTTTGCTGGTCATTTAACTCTTGAACATCGTTCGGGTCCAAGAGATCTGATATCATTCTTGGATGAACCGGTAGGAACTAGACACACTGTTAGAAGAATACCACATAATACAAGTCATTCCACAACTCATGTGGGTAGAGGTGGTACTGCTCTAAGGCCTAGAAGGAGTAACATGCATTTTAGGTAAGCATTGGAACCGAAGATTACTGCGGTGATGGTGAATTCTATTAACATATCTGCTAGTTAAAAGAATGAATGTTTGGTTAGCTTTGATTTTAATGCATTATATTTTCACTCTATACATGGATATTCAGTTTGATATGGTTGAACTAACAGTGATTGTAAATATGCTATAAATAAAAGCCTTATACAAATATTTTTTTATTATTTATTTTTTTGTTCATTTCTCCGGAAAACACTACAGCAACATGGCTTATAGCTTTCATTTGCATCATTTCATGAAATCTATTTTAATAATATTGTTACTTGCATTAGTCATTTATTGGATGTTTTTTATGTACTAGATTTAGTTTTGGTTGTTCATAAATTGCTTTCTACTGGTTTTCCAATATTTCACATTTGCATTTGAAAGGACAAGCTTTCCATTACCTCCATTATACAGGTCAATTTTATTCACGTGTTCTCTAAATGGACTGTCAATTCCTGTTCTGTTGAAGCAGTTCTTCAGTTTTATTTTCTCATGAGGTACTAGTCCGGGAGGTAGCGTTATAGTTGAGCGAGTCATTTTATACCAGGTGAAAATCGTAACAATAATAGTTTTTCCCTAACACATAACAGTTCCGAACGTCAGCTGCTCCGATAGCGGTGAAGCTAAAAGAGACAGCATGGAAAAGTCATTGGAAAAAATCTGCCCCGATGATTTTTATACCGAGCACAAAAGTATTGAATTATTGTTTCGATCACATAAAAAAAATTATGGTCAGCTGTATTGACGATGGGGTTATATGTCGGTCAGGTGCATGAAACTCTTTGAAAATTTGACAAATATCTTTATTTTATACCTAATGAAATTCATACATGTCAATTTTTATACATGAAGAAAATCGTTATTTGTATTTTTGACGGGAGAAACACCGTCAGTCAGGGTGATGAACATTTTGGACGCTCATTGCATTTGAGCTTTGCATAGTCTTTTTAGAAAATGAGCTGACGATCTTAAGAAACACAAACATTGATGACGATTGTTCGTTTTTTTAACATTCAAATTATCTTATACTTCGAGTTCATTAAGTATTATATTAATTCATTATAAATAATACCCCATTATATTCATTAATTTTGTGTCAGTTTCCAATTATATTAATCTTGTAACGAATCTGAAGCCGCCCCTGACCGATATGCCGGCCAGCGAACAAACACATGATATCACCGCAAAAGGAATGCAGTCGGCAACCGCCGGTAAAAATCTAGTTGAGTATCGAATCTACTACAGATTTCTAGAAAGAACCGTTACCTATACAAGCCCGGCTTCCCAACCCAAGAGAGAGTTCAGAAAGTGAATCGAGTGGTTAAAGAAGGAATTAAAATAGTGGAAATAAATTAGGCATTAGTTGCTAAGTGTTGCAAATAAATTAGTTTGTGATTAGTGAAATATTATTGGAAATGAATTTGTTTAAGACCCTTAATTCTTGAATTTGTCACAATATGTACTATAATATTAATGAATTTGAAGCAGTGAAAGAACCTTCTCCAACATACCTTTCCTAAAACTTAATAGATCCTAATGAATAAAAGAGAAACACTACCCTCTGCTGTGGAGATTTTGAATAATTTATTTAGTTTCTGTTGTGCTGTTCCCTGTCAAAACGTTTAGTCTACGAAAACGAAACCATTTTGTGTATTTTGTTCGAAAAGAAATGAACCGCTTCATTCGTTCACTCCCAGTTGTTTAGATAAGCATAAAACTATTCTAGATATATGAAAAAATAATAATTTATCGATGAAGAATGCTAAAGTGTCAGTGAATGTAAATGATGAACAAAATATCGGTCAATGATAGTTGTGAGGAAAGTGATGGATATGACATAGACACGGCAAAAGATGTATATGAAAAAGTAGAATTATAATTTATGTATCAATAGAACATATAAATTTTCAAGTAGCTTCATGCACGTTACTGAAATATAACCCCCCCCTCCACATCAATGCAGCTGATGATTATTTTTTTGAAAAATGAGATTGAAACAAATTGATACTTTTTTGCTTGGTATAAAAATAATCGGAGCAGATTTTTTCCAGTGACTTTTTCATGCTGTCTCCTTTAGCTCCACACCACTAGTGTGATAACTGACGTTCAATTTACTGATTTCTGAACATTAAACAACAACTGTTTAAAATAAAAGTCATTTGGTAGAAAATGCCTAGATAAATTGCAACGCCACCTCTCATACTATACCTTTATATCCTCTGAATGTTCCTAGGTGTATAACTGTATCTTTCTTTTTGATCCATTTCCTGACCTGGTTCCATGCCAATCATTTTGGTACAGCTAATTTACATTCCATTTATGGAATTAATAATTCGTATTTGGCACAATCATTCACTCTTAGTGGGATTGAAAATATTTATGTATTGTTTAGAATAATCTCGTTTTTCCATTATCATATTCTGTGAGAAGGAATTCTGTGAAACGGTACAATAAATAATTTGAAGGAGTTGTTCTAGTCACTACCTGAAGCTGATACATTCCTACATATCATTATTGACCAATTTGGAGGAGGTAGTTTCTTTGAATCAATATGTTATGTGAAAGAAAATATGAAAATGCATAAGCCATGCAATGTAGTGAAGACTAAAAATTTTTGAAGTACACAGCATCATATGTCTTGCATTGCCAATTTGCACGAGCTCCTTACAACATTTAAGCACCGCCAGGCAATACACTTCTTCCGTTCCGTAATTAATATTTCAATCTAGCTGAGCTTAATCATCGCCCACTGTAAAGTCAATCATGTCATCGTATATAAGTGATGTTTTCTTTTATTCGTTCATTATATGAATCTTTCATTCTATTGAAAACACTATTTCTTCATCAGAACTCACCGAACTTGGTTAACGAAACGTGCGTAGAGACAGCAATAGATTCAGTAGAACCAGAGGTTCTTAATTCCACTCATCAAGTTTTTCATTGATTTTTTATGGTAATTGTAATTTTAACACATCTTTTCGAAGATGTATTTTGAGAACAAATCCGTTTGAAGCTCTTGAAATGGAAAGTAAAATGTTTACAGTTTTTTATAATATACACTAAAAATTTCGGGTATTTTCAAATTATATTTTTATCCTATCTCCTATAATGTCATTATTATGAACAGGAACAAATAAATATTATTATTAATCCCAAGATCTCGAATAGATGAATCTGATTTAAGTCATAATGATATGTCCTTTGTTATATCTTCTTGAACTTATTGAATATCATTTTTCAATCATTAAAAACAGCCTGTTTTCTGAATATCAAACAAGCCCTGAATTTATACGAGCATTATTTGTTCTTTCAGTTTACTGGCGTGAGAACTTTCAAATCATTTGCAAATAAAAATAATCTTAATGTTTAAGATACTCCATATTATTTGAAAATAAGTCAAAGAAGAGATGTGAGCATTGAAGTTTTTAAGGATACCTTCATATATATTCAGTGAGCATACTTAAAGATTGACTGTAAATCGAATTAACTAAAAGAACAATTCGTTCAGGCCAGTCTCGACTTACCTACACTGTAGGTTAATAGACTGACATCTAACAGAAAATAACACTACCCTGGCCAATACCACGAAGGGCGTTGGATTATATCCAACAGGTGTCAGTGCAGGAATCTTCACAGAAGTATTTCCTGCATATGCTATATATGCTGTTGGTTAGTACCTTGTTTACCAGATGGAGCGATGAGAAATTTGTTATT
Organism: Leptinotarsa decemlineata; assembly: GCF_000500325.1. Lineage (NCBI taxonomy): Eukaryota > Metazoa > Arthropoda > Insecta > Coleoptera > Chrysomelidae > Leptinotarsa > Leptinotarsa decemlineata. The sequence goes on from NW_019294862.1 coordinate 20,448, forward strand.
TGTTGTTTACTTCAGATTGGTCAGAGGAATGATACTCTGAAAGGAAATCGATTTTTAATAATGGAATATCCTCAACTTTAGGTTGATGATGACCACTACCTTGCACTGACGAGAGGCCAATATACTGTACATGATTTGAGGTACTTTACTAAGATAATGAGTATGGAAGAAACTCAGAATTTCACATTCAATCCTGGAGAACTATCGGTTTGTAATGGTACACCAGTAATCGCGTTAGAGAGTTTTGCTTACTTATGAAATTCGATGATTTTATTAATTTTGTTGTTAGAAATAAAACATTCTGTAAGTTTCAATAATCATTATTCATAAAAAAACATACAGCTAGAAGTAGTCTATATAACAAAAAATAATAACTACATACTACATTTTTTTATGTTAATATGGCAATATGTACTATGTTATCATAAAATAGTAAAGTAAAGTTAAGTAAAATTATCACGTCTTAAACTACAAAACTGCTATAAATCCTCTTGTGAGCAATCGTGAGCAAAATACACATACAACGAAACCTCCACGTGAATGAGGAGCCTCTGGAACATACTTTTTATTTGATATTGTTAAATATTAAAGATTTTCATGACAAAAATGTTATTAAAATGGAAATTGAGAAAATTTATGAATTCTTATCAGTGCGTTGCATACCGAGGACGGAAAATTCTGCTCTTCCCCTCAGAAAATAGAAAGTATTTAGATTTTTGTGTAACTTAAAAATTATTTGAAAAAGGATGAGCTTTATTTTAATGCAGACCTGGGTTTGAGAAATACAAAAGCAATAAATATCTGTTCTTGTTTCATTTATTGCACCCATTAGGCTGTATTTCATATGATGCACATGAATTTTTCATTTAATATAAGGACTCTTCATATCTATCCCCTCCCAGTAGCACATCCTGAATACGTCACTGAGCGGGAGAAACCTCTTTTTCCTTTCATCTTATAGTTGTGTTTGTCCGTATCTTTATTTGCATGGGTAAGGGTATTTTTGAGGTGTGTGCTGTTTTTGCACGAATGTTAATATATTTTCTTTGATTTATGAGAAAGCATTGTTCAAACTAGTGTGTCTCACTTCGACCCCATGGCCGTCCTGTACCTTTTTTCATTATAAAGAGTTTTCAAAAACAATTTCACTGGGATCAAAAATGAACACGATTTTCAAAAAAAAACAGGCATTTGTTATTGAGAAAATCCATTTTGGAAGCTACAAATTTGGTCCACCTTTTTTGTTATTCACAAAACCAGTTTCCCTAAGAAGCTTATCTGCAGATTCTGTCATGTTAGTTTAGTTCACAAGTTAAAAATCGGGTACATTAAATAGATACATACATTAGATAGATTTATTTGACTGTTTTACAATAAGTTTACATCATGTCATACATAGAAGATAGTCATAGAGAGACGTGTAATATTGAACTAATAAAAACTATTCATTACTTTTAGATTTAAAAGGACATTACAATATAACATAACGTACACAAAATATGTTCACAAATATGAATATACATGTGAATGATTATTGCTTAATATATTATTAATCCATAGATTCTTATACTATAACAATTTTCAATTGAAGGTGATTCATTAGCAACGTCGCACTTGAAGTGACCGACGGATAATCCTCTAACCAACTCTGCAGAGGCGTACCAAAATAATATTTTTATTTATTTATACACATAGGTAATTACGTAAAAATTGTTATAGTAGGTGGCGCTCCCTGGTGTCAATGGTAAAACTGATTACATTTTCTTATTATGCCTAATACAGTACTTC
>NW_019294862.1:24364-38073 GCF_000500325.1 Leptinotarsa decemlineata
ATATATATATATCTATATATATAAATAAATAAATAAATAAATATAACGTTCATCGTCAATGTAAGAGTGGAGAAACTCGTGTTTTATGAAAATTGTATAAGACAAAAAAATTCATTATTTTTCACTAGTATGAGAATACCAACATAATTTGGTAAACTCTGGAACAGGGACAGTCTAGACTGTCTAGCTAGAGCATAATCAGTAGATGATTCTTTTTTGTCTGGAATTGCATCAAGAAAGTCGTGATTTTTTCAAGTTTTTCTTTTTTTTTTTTCTAATTTACTAATCTTTTGGGAGTAGAGTAATATTACCATATTTTTAAAAATTTTCTTTCCCAATTAGACACAGGACATTTATTGAAAAACTCCAAAGAGAAGAGGCAATATTCTCAATGAAAACTAAAGTAATCCAGTATTCAATTTTTTCCAGAACATGAAATGATGCATATTATCTCAAGATTTTGTACAAAAAAGTGAATAACACTGAGTTTTAAACAAAATATATTAATACGAACAATGCAAGTTAACCTGTGGTATATTTATTCCCTAAGAAATTGATGTTGTGGGTGATTTGAATAAATTTCTAAGTGGCATAAATAAGATTGTAGTCCTTAGAGGTAAATTTTCATCATGAAGTTTTTGTAGAAAATCAACCCACTTTGTTGAGATTGAAAGCATGATTGACTACTAATGTTGTCTGTGTGCAGGTAGGAGTTTATTTCATCAAAATAAAAGTTGAACTATTGTGTTAAAAGCCCAAGTTGAGCTAAAAAAATTGCCGAGAGATTGTGCTAGTTGATTAGTGTTTTCCAAATTCATTTTGGTAACTTGAAAGTAAATAGTTTGCAATCTAACTTGGAACACATGCCAATTATCAGTTTTCTATATCATATTTGCTGATACGCCAAAGCGAAGTGACTAGCCTGGCTATATGGAAGTATTTTTTCAATAAATGTGTAATCCAGTACCGAACGCCTAAAGACGACAACTTGGTTGGTGAAACGCGCGTCTAGAAGAGTATTGCATTTCTGGTGATTGGGAAAAGTACTTGTTTTCTATTGAAGGAACATTGTACACTATTTATCAGTAAATTTTATTTTACTGAGGATATACTGTGCATATACATCAGTGATATATAAAAACACATGATACGGAAAAAAATAATTTTGATGTCAATGTTACCAATTGTCATTTTATGTTCAAAATCTTCAGTAGAATGTAAATTATGATTTAAAAAATTGATTTGTGCTGCATATAAAATTCCTTGTGGACTGTTTTCAAGAATGTTTTTAAAATATTGAGTTTCGTTTTCGTTGTGCATATATGAATTAAAAAGACAAATTTTCAAAAATTCATTGTGGGAAGATATTACCCAAAAGAGAATTTGATACATTTTAAATGAAAAAGTTCTGTGAAAGTATTTCTTACTAGAGCAAGTTTATTCAGATTTCTACTAGAAAATTTTGTTCTAGCGTTTTCAGTTCTGGAGGACTGTCATCTTTGTCGCCATCTTCTCGAGAATCTGTGGACCCCATCGCTGAACTTTTATCACAGTTATCAGGTAAGCATTTCGATTTGTGTAGTGAATAGGTACACAAAAGGCTTGCTCAATCATGGACATTTTATGAATAACTGGATTTATTTTTGTTTGAAGTAATCCACAAACTCTCATCCACAATTTTTGACATGGGACAACCACTGGGGGGAGCGATACTATTGTGATTTTTTTGTTGAAAATTGATTTATTCAAAAGCCTCCATGAGTGCCTCAAAGAAAACCAGTTTGTTTTTTGCAAAATGCGAAAATGATATAGTGCAAGTGAATTTTGATTAATGCCAACCGATACAGGGTGAGCTAAGACAATAAATTTCTTGAAAATTGATTCATTTCAAAACTACCCCGACTGCCATAACAAAAACCATTAGATAGTTTGCAGAAAATGGAATGGTGCAAGTGGATTGTGAATAATGTCAACCGATACAGGGTGTGCTAAGATATTAAATTTGTAGAAAAATTGATTTATTCGAAAATTTCCATGAGTGCCACAACGAAAACCATCAGATTGTTTTCAGAGTGTGAAGATTAAATAGTGCGAAAAAATTTCGAATAATGCTGACGGATACAGGGTGAACTGGAGGAATTTTTTGCTGAAAATCAATTTATTCGAAAACCTCCACGAATGCCATTACAAAAACCATTAGATAGTTCTCAGAATGTTGAAGTGGAATAGTGCAAGTGGGTATTGATTCATGCCAACCGAACGGGGTGAGCTAAGACAATTAATTTTTTGAAAATTGATTTGTTCAAAAACTACCATGAGCGTCACAACAAAAACCATAAATTAGTTCTCAGAATATGAAGATGAGAAAGCAAAAAAGATTTTGATAAATGCCAACCGATGCAGCTTGGTAGTTTTTGAAAAAAACAATTTTTGAAAAAAAATCCAGTTCACCCTGTATCGGTTGGCATCAATCGAAATCCTTTCGCACTGTTTCATCTTCACATTCTGAAAACTCGTGGCACTCGTGGTGATTTTGAAAAAATTCAATTTTCAACAAAATTATTGTCTCAGCTCACCCTGTACCATTTGACATTAATCAATATCTACTTGCACCATTCCACTTTCACATTCTGAAAACTGTCTAACGATTTTTGTTGCGGCCCTCGTGGTAGTTTTTGAATGAACCAATTAAAATCAAAATTCTTTTGCACTGTTTCTTTACATTTTGAAAACTTTCTGTTCTCCTCTATTCCAACTTCTACAGTCTCCACGTCAGCAAATGTGGATAGGTAGCTTGTTGAAAATATTTCATACAATTTTTTATATTCAAGTAATAAAAGTACAAATTCTAATGGAAATAGATATTTTAGAAACTTGGCAACACCGCACTATAATACCGCTGTATCCCTCCAGTGGATGTCTTATGTCAAAAATTGTGGATGAGAATTTGTGGATAACTTCACATAAATGAATTTTTTAGCACTATTATTATTTTTCTTCAGGTGTTCGAAGATCTGCCAGTAATACAAACAGTAGCACTCCAACTCAGTTACAGCAATTGCAGATGCAATTGCAACTGGAACGTCAACAAGTCAATGCTGCTAGACAACAATTAGAACGCTATCCAAGAAGACAGACCCAAAACCAAACTCTTAGGGAACCCAGTACTTCGAATTGTGGTACTTCCACAATGATTCCCACCGCTTCTCCTGTACTTGCACCAGCAACTTCTAATAATGCTCCTACAGCTCCTGCACAGCAGTCCCAGTTCCTGCTAACAGGTATGATAATTATTAATGACAGTTTCCAGTGAACAGTTCATTTTATTAATGAAAACGAAAACATTACAAAGGAATCCAGTTTCATTGATGTAAAATGTATTCACAGTTCCCAAGATAAGGGACTAAAATGGAATGTTTGCCTGTATATTCATGAAAATATTTTTTTTCATCTAAACATTTTTCTATACTTTGACATAATTTCAGAAGTGTTTATTGGAAACTTCCTAATGTGGCTTCATAAGAGAAGTTGTCATATCCTCTTCTTACTCAGATTGTTCTTGTTAAGGATAAAATAGTACAAACATTGCATTCATAACCTGGTATAGTAGTAGATGAGTACAAAAGTAGTTGACATTTTTACACAGTTAACTCTTCTGCAGTTTTAAGCAACGCTTAGACCCAAAATCTTTGTATATTTGATCGTATTGGTGAAAAGTTATCAAAACGTGAACATAGATAATTCAATTCTAGAAGGAATACTTGAAAGAAGGAATAAGAAATGCAAAAAATCTATTGAATCCTTCAAAAGAATGTCACAGCAGTGTCTTAGAAAGTATTTAATGTTGATATTTTTCTGACAGTTGAATTCTNCCTGACGATGTATAATTCTGATAGAAGATTGAACTTCAATACATGGCTGTCCACCCATATTCATTATGATGATCAGTTTCTGAACAAAATATTATGGAGTTTTGAAAGCCGTTTCCATAACAACGGTATAATAAACGAACATAATTCTCACTATTGGTGAGAATTATGTTCTCACCAATGGATGCAAGAAACGAAATTTCAGTCTGTGTGGGAGGTTAATGTTTGGTGCAGAATCATTGGTGGTTATTTAATATCAATGAGGAGAGGCACTTGGTTTTCCTCCAACATGTGTTGCCGAATCTCTTGGGAAATTTACAAATACAAACTCGACTGAATATGTGGTATCAACAAGATGGGGCACTTACGCATAATAATAGAATAGTTACCAAATATTTGGATGACACTTCAAATGAGAAATGGATTGCAAATTAGGGTCCAATACCATGGCCAGCTCGAAGTCCAGATATTACTCCACTAGATTTTTTTTATGCGACGACCACAAAATGTAGATGATTTAAAAAATAGTATCACAAATGTTTGTGCTGTCATATCGCGAGAGAAGCTTTCAGCTGTCACGAATCGAGAATTACTAAAAAGATATGTGTATTCTAGGGAGTCAGTTCGTAAACTTACTAAAATTATTCATGTTATCACTAATTGTTTTCGTTATTATCATTTTACTTTGGTCTAACCCAACTAAAGTAAAATTATTTTTGGTAATTTGAAATATTTATTTTAGTTTGTATTGTCTGCGATTTTACAGAAACACACAACTAGATGAAACTGAACAGGCAATGCAATTATAACTGATGGATTCATTTTATTGCACGTATTATTGCATTAATTTTGACTTATTCATGGACCTTTTTAAAATATGCAATAAAATTGCCTTTTTTTCATCAGTATTCAAGGGAAACTACAAGTGTTCTATATGGCTGAATTCAGAATTTGATGCAGATTCCAGAAACAAAATGAAAAATCTGGGCTACCTTTTAAAAACATTGGTGTCGGTGTTGCGACGCCCTAACGGATGACTACTAGTGCTGGATCTCTAAGTGACAAGAGGATCCTTTGACATCAAAATCATCTGTTTTCACGAAATATGTATATTCTCTTTCATTTTCCAGATATTAGCCCGCGGAGTTTCATATAGGACACCCTGTATATATGTTTCAAATAAGAACGGAACAATTCTGCAGCAGCATTTCCTGACTCACACAGACAAATGCCTTTTAGAGATAAATTGCTGGATGTAACCGTTACTATGTGGTAGAAGATCATCATGAAAAATGAAACTTTCTATGTTTTTTAATACTTTTATTTGCAACTAACGTTACTGAGGACATTTATTGTATTAGTTTAAAAATGTCCTTATAGGACAAAACTTCAGTAACGTTAGTTACAAATAAAAGTGTTAGAAACATAGAAAGTTTTATTTCTCATTTTCCTTTTAGAGAAGTCACAAAATACTGCCACAGCTATCTTCCCATCATTTGAAGTATTGGACAGTTTACCTAAAAGTTGAAAAATGGCGTCATCCGTACTGTTTTCATTTTGAAAACCAAAATGCACGTGCACTCAAAATTTTATGCTTCTTGATAAATGACAAGGCATATTTTAACAATATTTTCAATGATTTAAAAAAAGTGTATATTAAAATTCCATAGTAGTAGGCAACAAATTCTCAGAAATATTGCATTAAAACGAAAACATTGTTGTCAGGTTGTGATTCTTTATATTTTATCATTTTCTATTTGAATCATACTCACGCAATTAAATTAAATTTTAATTTTATTCTGCGACTTAAATTTATAAATGGCAACGTTGCGTACACAGAGATGTTTGTGTGCGGAAAAAAGAACGGCAGATTCAATTTGCCGTAAGATAGAGAGGGATATGATAATTGGCCCATCAGCTGAGCGCGGTTAGGTTAACATTCATGAGTATAATACGTAGAGTAATTTTTTTTCTTTGATCTGTTATTATAATTCAGTTATAAAGATTTAGTTCTGTTTCAACACCGATGACAGTTTTGGAATGTCTGTTATAAAAACTCTAAAAAATTGGAAATACCCTTTTCAATGATATTATAATATATGAATAATGATATTTTGGATAATACCTACCCTAGATAAACATTTAAGAGGAATATTACACTTTTTATAGATTGAATTCATTCCTAAGCAGTTATAATGTAGTGGACATCACAATATTAGGTACCTACATTTCTAAGAAAGGGATTAACAATAACTGAAAAAGAAGTTTTATATCAGATAACAACTAAGGAATTTGTTCAGGGACTTGAACAAAGAAAAATATTATGTTTTCCCCGTGGGTTTACCAATAATTGACTACACTATATAATAATCAATCTTGACTTAATTCCACTATTAATATTACAAAACGCCTTAATTGAAACTATTATTCAAATGTCTATTGCCTTATTAGATCACTCCGCGTACCGCACTGTCACTTCCACTTGACTGTCTCGATAGGCGAGTGGATCGTGATTATATTTAGAAATCGAAGGCCGTAAAAAATTCATCGGAATTTCATGGAAGCCGGTGGCATTATTCTTGCCACATCTAGAACGGCAGCGAACATTGGGCGCGCTGTTAGCCACGTGACAATTGGTTCATGGCTAGCAGTGGCGGTCAGCGTTATTTTTTTTATGGTATAAAAAAATATGTTTTTTCCGTTAACCAGCTATCGCACCCCTACGAACGACCACCCTCAGAAGTCGAAACTTGTGCGAGCTAAGGACTATCGAGATCTCACCTTTCAACGTGTGATTCCTAACACTGGTTGGACGATAGCAAGTGAAAATCGAGCGTTCCGCCTGGGGCTTGAACCATCGACTCACACAAACCCACTTCTCCTATACATGAGTCATCGTTCAAATGAAAACTTGAGTCTTTCAAAGATGATACTGCTGTAAAATGAAAATCAGTGAAAGACTCACAGCGCCAGCTAGATCGGACTCAGTTTTACAACTGGACAGATTTGGACATCCAGCGATGAAGATACTGATGAATAGAAGGTATTCGATGCTTCAGAAGCGAATCAATATATTCCTGACGATGTATAAGCGGACCTAAAACAATATCCTTCAATGGCACAAAAACATTTTAAAGAGCAGTAATAAAGAAGAACAAATCGATATCGTATACGTTCCCTTACATGATGTTTTAACTTCAAAATAGTCTCTTGGAACAAATGAAATTGCGTAATGGATATATCCTAACAGGTGGATACCACCAATTCAGAGAGGCACCCGGTCTATACCAATTAATATTTTACAATGATACGGAAGATTATACGCGAGGAGATTTGCACAATTATAACAATATTCTGGGGTTAGCAAAGCTCCATTCAAATACTCGAGGGTAGTTAAAGGGTACGACAAGAAGAAAATATATGGAGATGGTTAAACCCTTTATTAGACGTGCCATCACGGAAGTAGCGGTATTCCGCTCAATAGTTTGTCTTTCAATGAAAATCCAATAGAATACGTATATTGAGACGACATACAGCTTGTCAAATCTAGGAAGCGACTTGTAACCTGCGTACACTTCTGGGTTTTAGAGTGGCCTGAGAGTACAGTCCTCGCCGCAAGTAGCAATTAGAGTTGATGGTTTTTTAATTGATGGTCAGTTATAAGTTTAGTATAATAATGTGATATTTACGTAATTGAACTCAAATGAGTTTCTTTTTCAGCAGGCTGTATTGCATTTAATTTTCGGGTTATTGAGGATAGGTAGAAATACTTATTCTGGAAATGTAATTTAGGTATTTGGGTTGGGTTCAAAGTTATCAATTATGATGAATGAATCCAAACAAAAATATAATTAAAGTTATGATCAAAAAATTACAAAGGTTCAACTCCAGACAGATCGGAATCGCTTGTAGAGTTATCACTATCGTCACTGGTACTATCGTTTTCTCTATCACCTTGAACATTTATAATGACCTCAAGATTTATCGAACCATCAAAGAAATCCAACAGTGTGAGACATTGCCAAATGATCTTGAATCATTTGCAGAAATCTGTGGCAATAGTAGCCTAAATTAAATCTCGATAAATGTCACAAAATAACTTTCACCAGAAATAGAAATCCCATTGATTTTCAATATGAAGTTCGTGATTTGGGAGTGATAATGGATTCCAAAATGATTTTTTAATCCCACATTGAGAAGACTATATTACTCTTATGTATATAGTCGTTTGAACTTTCCATCTGTCGTTTGGAGTCCACAATATTCGATTTACTAACAGAGAATTGAAAGTGTTCAAATTAAATTCGTCAAACAATTGGCGCGTAAAAGTGACATTTCTATAATCAATGGAAATTTCCGTCCAGTTTTCAAAAAGTATTATTTGTTGTCAGATACATTAATCATATTGATTCCTTCGATAGATTTGATTCAACCAAAGTAGAGTAATTTCTTATTTTTACCAATATCCTAAGTGAAATATATCTGTTCCTCACGGAGAAGGTTTTTTGATTATTTAAATTACAAATGTTCGACTCAATAAAAATTTCGAATATCTGTAGACGGTTATTTCTTCGTACTGACAGGTAATGAGATGGAGATGTGTTTATTTTTACACAATTATTCGTGACACGTTACATTGCAAATCATATGGGTGTTTGAAAAAAATTGGTCCTGAAAAATGCGTGTTTTTTGCTGCGGTTAAAGTGACCAAGATTACTGTTTCAGCGCGTTATATTTTTGTGAATTTTGTATGCGATGTTAATGACAGAAATGACCGATTCATCTTATAATACGCCACCTTTCTTTTTATCATCTAGACATCACCTACCCTAATCGCTGGAATGGACGTGTAGATCCTCAAAATTGGCCAGCTCGCAGTCCTGTTATGAATCCTCTAGATTTATATTCATGGGGTTATCTGAAGGCTATTGTTTATAAAACTAGATGTGAATGACTTGAGGAATCGAATAATTGACAATTGTAATATCATAAGGAATCATTCGGGTATTTTTTAACGTGTCAGACAATCAATGACAGATCGATCGCAGTCGTGTATTCTATCGGACATTTCGCTCATTCACTTTAGGCTTTTGGTCTTCACCCCACCATTAACTATACAAAACTTCACGTCAGTGAGATAGTGAAAACGTGTCTTGTGAATTTTAGACTCCCTCGCCTTCAAAACTTCAAAGCCCCTTCTGGTTTGATTATGATTCAATATTGAATTTCACTTAATAGTTGTTCGTAACCCAATAACATTGAATTTCAATTTTTTTAAATGATTTTCTTTGAATTAGCAACTATTTTTATGTTGCATCTAACACAATCAACCCACCGATATTTGATTCCTCCATTCTGATTAGCTGACCGACACCACTCGTATCAGAAGTTAGGCTGAGTGTTCCGTTCAGGTTCCGTTCAGGAGTCTGAAAATTTGCAAAATGAACCTTTATACGACAAAGCATGGACTTTAGTCACCTCATGATTATGCTTACTTGGTTAGCGAAACGCGTTAAGTGATAGATGAATGTCATATTGAAACATGAAAAAAAAAACGGAAAACGAAAACGATAACGAATAAACGCACGCAAAATGGTTGAAACGCATGCAAAACGGTCGAAACGCACTCAAAACGGTCGAAATGCACTCAAAACGGTCGAAACGTACGCCAAAAAAACTTATTTTGAAGTGTCATTGTCGAATACTTCTCTCCCCCATTGTTTCCACCTTTGAACGGTAACTCCACAACGTGTAACCCTTCGACACCTTTGGGTATCATCTCGTCCTTCTCCTGATGATGCTAACTTGGTTAACGAAGATACGACTTAGTGTCCTTCTGACATGTTGGAACGCTAGACTTCCGTTAAAGTAACATGTTTTTTTTAAATGATGTATTTTGAGCCACCCTATACATATTGATATAATTTTTTTTCTTGAATGGTGAATTTTCGTACTCTCCGAAATGTTTCACCATCGTTGGTTTACGCGTTTTGGGGCCGTAGCATTAGCCACCGAGATCACTCGATCTCACACCAGTTGGCTTTTTTAATGCGGTGTTTTGAAGGCATCATTCCAACGGACGTCCGTTCAGCTGTAGTCCCAACAATGTTGATATTTTATATAAATGGTTTCATAATATACTACGAAATTGATAAAATGCATACTAGAAACCTCTGCTTTTCATTTTCATGTCCTCCATTAAAAATTGTAATCCCCCCTCCTATCTTCACTAATAACAAAGTTAGTCGCCATCGAGATGAATCCATTGATGTCGAAATTATCGAAATCGGACGACCGGAAGTGAAAACCGAAAATTGCCATTTTATTGTAGATTCAGACTTTTCTCTATATGGGTAATCCGAATTCTCCATTAGTTTTTCTTCTATCTCAATTTTTATAAACGGGAAGTGTTTATTTTTCACGAATCATATAGATTGGTCATCATCGTTAAGTTACGTTACGTTAGTAGCCATGTTTTTTCTTTAACGCTGCACAAACCATTTATACTGCAATGGCAGCCATGTTATTTTTCTTTCAAGTTACACAGCCTGTATTCCTCCATGGCAACTTTTCTTGATCGCTGCAAACACACCCTGTATACCTCCATAGTAGCCATGTTTTTTTCTGTAACGTTGGCAGCCATGTTTTTTCTTTAACGTTGGCCGCCATGTTTCTTCCTATAACGCTGCACACAACATGTATACCGCGATGGCAGCCATATTTTTTTCTTTAACGCAGGCAGGCATTTTTTTTCTTTGAAGCTACACACCCTGTACAACATTTGATTGATATTATTGTTCTCATGAGCACACTCGAAACGTTCTCTGAAACAGCGATAACGCCACCACGAACATTGATAAGCCACTTCCGTCCCAGCTCTCTTATTGTTCATCTACTGATTTGAATTTCCCTCTGTACGTGCGGTATCTTCCGATTGGTCGACTGGGTAATGACGAAAAGTGGAGGAATGGGCTCTGAAAGTCTAAAACCCAATTAACATAGAATGGATGTCTGACAAGGACGAGGCGCGGACCTTTGTCCCTTCGGTTTGAACTGGGCCTGAGGTCCAAAAAGGTCAAATTTTCACGTGTTTTTCCATAAGGAATGTCATAGAACTCTTGCAGCTATATCACTTACACCCGCCGCTTTCGTACAACGCCCTTGAACTTTTTTCAGTTCCATGCTTATGCCATTATCAGCTTCTCGTTGTATGAAAAAAGTACATTAGCAATCACTTCTCTCGCTTGATCACGCAAAACTTTTCGTTTCAACTTCGATTCGAATGCCATTTTCTTAGAGCACAGACTTTTGTCGCGTACTATAATTCACCGAAGTGGACACTACAGGAATGTCGTTAAGACTGAGCTCCGATCGTCTTTAAGGGTTTTCTACCACGCGCATTTCAGGGAAGGTCCTAAACCGAGACTTTGAAGTCGTTTCCTGGATTTGACAAGTTGTAGATTATTGGTCGATAGACTTCGATTACTCATGACTGAAGAGAAGGCTGGGAATATATCAGTGCACAATAAAGTTGTTGCTGTTATCGAAGAATCGAAGGAGGCTGGAGTAATTCATTATTAAACATTCGAAAATTTACCGTATTTACGAGTGGCTTAAGCGTCATCAAGGCATACAGATGATGAAGATAAGAAAGGCTGCTTGATTTGAATTTTCTATAGTACTTCCGATGGTAATGTCGATGCTGACAATCTGAGAATCTGCAACGTTGAAGTGCCAAGTGATGGTGAAGATGTGGCAAATATACTATATGTGGACGATTCTATTGAAAAACAAAAAAGGGACTTCAACATAGCAGTTGACAAATTCATCATGGATATGAATCTAGTTTTTGCAAGAAATCTGAACGATCCGCAAAAAATAACGATAATGTTATATTTCTGCTTCAGGCTAGTACTACTCCCAAGGAAGATTTGGAAGCGATGTTTCGAATACGCCTCACGAAATTGGAACAGGACATTGACAAAAGTTTCGTTTGATATCAATTCATCGAAATCAATTAAGTAGGTAGAAGCTTCTGAAAATTTAAATTGAACAAGATAATCATTTTCAAATAATTCGAAAACTACTAGACAAAATTAAGGTTTATTTACGAAACATCGCACCTTCAATATTTCAAGTGTACTCATTCATAATTTCCAATAAAAATGTTGAATGAAATGATGCGTTTCACTTGACATTCTTGGCGTTTTACGAACGCTAGTACCATTTTCTGAAATTTGATAAATACCAATATTTTAAAGTCTGCAATTTTTCAAATTTGATATTCATTTTTCACATCATTGCTTCAGTTGGTGTTATTTGTCAAGATGGAACATTCGAAAGAAAAAATCCAACTGATAGATGAACTGCATAAACCTGCTCGACAAAATTTCAAACGGTGACGAAGCCTCGATGATTTATTTCATCAGTTCGGACTTCCATTGTCTGATATAATATAAATTGATTTGAAATCCCTGAAAGAATTTCAAAATAGTCAATTGTAATATCATAAGGAATCATTCGGGTATTTTTTAACGTGTCAGACAATCAATGACAGATCGATCGCAGTCGTGTATTCTATCGGACATTTCGCTCATTCACTTTAGGCTTTTGGTCTTCACCCCACCATTAACTATACAAAACTTCACGTCAGTGAGATAGTGAAAACGTGTCTTGTGAATTTTAGACTCCCTCGCCTTCAAAACTTCAAAGCCCCTTCTGGTTTGATTATGATTCAATATTGAATTTCACTTAATAGTTGTTCGTAACCCAATAACATTGAATTTCAATTTTTTTAAATGATTTTCTTTGAATTAGCAACTATTTTTATGTTGCATCTAACACAATCAACCCACCGATATTTGATTCCTCCATTCTGATTAGCTGACCGACACCACTCGTATCAGAAGTTAGGCTGAGTGTTCCGTTCAGGTTCCGTTCAGGAGTCTGAAAATTTGCAAAATGAACCTTTATACGACAAAGCATGGACTTTAGTCACCTCATGATTATGCTTACTTGGTTAGCGAAACGCGTTAAGTGATAGATGAATGTCATATTGAAACATGAAAAAAAAAACGGAAAACGAAAACGATAACGAATAAACGCACGCAAAATGGTTGAAACGCATGCAAAACGGTCGAAACGCACTCAAAACGGTCGAAATGCACTCAAAACGGTCGAAACGTACGCCAAAAAAACTTATTTTGAAGTGTCATTGTCGAATACTTCTCTCCCCCATTGTTTCCACCTTTGAACGGTAACTCCACAACGTGTAACCCTTCGACACCTTTGGGTATCATCTCGTCCTTCTCCTGATGATGCTAACTTGGTTAACGAAGATACGACTTAGTGTCCTTCTGACATGTTGGAACGCTAGACTTCCGTTAAAGTAACATGTTTTTTTTAAATGATGTATTTTGAGCCACCCTATACATATTGATATAATTTTTTTTCTTGAATGGTGAATTTTCGTACTCTCCGAAATGTTTCACCATCGTTGGTTTACGCGTTTTGGGGCCGTAGCATTAGCCACCGAGATCACTCGATCTCACACCAGTTGGCTTTTTTAATGCGGTGTTTTGAAGGCATCATTCCAACGGACGTCCGTTCAGCTGTAGTCCCAACAATGTTGATATTTTATATAAATGGTTTCATAATATACTACGAAATTGATAAAATGCATACTAGAAACCTCTGCTTTTCATTTTCATGTCCTCCATTAAAAATTGTAATCCCCCCTCCTATCTTCACTAATAACAAAGTTAGTCGCCATCGAGATGAATCCATTGATGTCGAAATTATCGAAATCGGACGACCGGAAGTGAAAACCGAAAATTGCCA
>NW_019294863.1:0-21674 GCF_000500325.1 Leptinotarsa decemlineata
CAATTCGACTAGATTCTTCGCGGGTTGTTTGGTGAGGGTAGTATTTTCGTTAAATTGATTTGAAATGAAATTATAGATACTGAAGAATAGAAATTCATAAAATAAGTTATGACAAATAAACATACGTTGGTCAAAATGGACGGGGCTATTGAGACTCGTGCCAAAGAATACGCGGTACATAGCCGAATTCTACGACCATAAACTATAGTATTGCTAATTTGTAACCAAGTAATCGTTTGGGTGTGAGGGAAAGTGAAAGTAAAGTAAAGTTTATATGTATATAACATGCATATTATAGTAGAATTTTCTTCATAACTCAATATCACTGATTCTTCTGGTTTGAATGGATTGCCTCTTACTATGAAATGGGTTAGCTAAATAATTTGAAAAGTTTCCTGCAGGTACGTGAAAAAGGTATTGATAATTGCAAATTCCATGGTTTCGCTATTATAATCATTTGTCCATTTCAACCAACTCCTATTCTACTTCGAATTCAAAGGATAGAAATAAACTGAAATAAATTTCGGGCTTAGCACATCTTTCTTGACTCGGTGCTTTTGTTTGAGGCGATTAATCTTTTAACAAGATTAAATTAATGCGACTACTGTTTACTTTTTTCTCTTTCTTCCCAAATAAATGCAAACTCCAGTTTTATGGGGTAACATTAGTGACTTATACTTCTATGAAACTCTTTTCTATAATGAATGAACTTGACGTATGGAGGTTATACAGGAGAACTTGTTACATGTGGCACTCTATTTTTCATAATGCTTCACTGTGCTTTTTTTGAATTTTCCGCAATTTCTCATTTCAAATAATTTTGAATGCATTCGGAAAAATCACCCGAGTTTCGTTAACACAGCTTGATGAAAAGTTCCTTTTTGTATTTGACAAATATTGAAATACGTATTTGAATTCATTAATTGCAGGTATTCAAAAAAATAACAAATTTGAAAATTCACTGGAAAAAAAGGAATGATAATTGAGATGTTCTTCTTGTTTGCAATCACATGCCTGGTGTGATATTGGCCTGGGAAGCAGTTTTTAGGGTAGGGAATTGCTGGTAGAAGGAGAATTTCCATTCGAAGTATTTTTTTCCTTAACAATAAGAAGCAATTTTTGTGAATAGTTGAATTGAACACAACAACAAAAGTGAATTTGCTTCAGATGATGTTCATGTTCCAGGGTTAAACACCTGAGTTATCGAAATAAATATATTCATGAAAACTTTTCGTGGCCCACTAGCTTTTTCTCACGACATAACCTCAATGATGATATGTTTTCGTGTTTCAACTATTTTTCGGCTTCATAATTGAGATTCAACTATTTTTTGTCTCGAAAAATGTTTTTAACATATAACAAAAGCATCAAATAGAATGGATTGAAATTGGATAGATTTAACAAGTTGACTATCTGGCCCACTGTGACTGATTAGAAGGTATTGAGTGATTGATAATTGCTCACCGAAGGATGAAACTAGAGTTCATTATTCGACAAAGCGTCATATAATTGATGATTTTTTCAACAAATATTTTTTGTGTTATAATCATTCTCAATGACCACAATAAAATAACTGAATACTTTCGAATTTGACGAACCATTTTGAATATATCAGCTGAAAATCTGAAAAAAATACCGTTGTAGGTGAAATATCATTTAAAAGTGTGAAAATTGTGATTAACATTGACTTTGATATGTCTCATTTCATCTTGCAATGACTTCTAACAAATGATCGTGTTTAGGAGATGAGAACACTTACCAAAAAATACCTTGTCGACCAGCCTTTTAATTGTAAACCCTTACATTAAATCTTCAAATTCAATGTTGAATATTTTTCGCAAATTTATAGCAGCTTCTGAAGATATGAATCTGTGGCATTCAATTATAGTATTTACATCGAGATATAGTGTATGTCAAATACATTTTACAGACAAGCATTAACAGAGAAACGCATGGAGAGCTGTATAATTCATGTTCTATGATGACAAGATATAATTATAACATTAATAATAATCGTGACAGGAGTATAGTAATGAAACTGTTTCCATTTTAATTGCCTTGAGAACAGAAATAATCAGTGTAGAGACTGCATTTAATAACAAATAGTAAAACAATGCAATCGAAAGAAAGCAGAAAATATTTTGCTATTCTATTTCAAATAACATTCAAGGTGATAATGATGAAAATAATAGTAATACAAATGATGGCGTTCTTCACCCAACAATTTTCCATTATTAGAGCAAACATTAATAATTTAATCATGCAAATCGTAGCACTATTTCATTGAGATGTAAAATGAAATGAATTAGATATAAGTCAAAGAAAAAGTACTAATATTTATTGATTATTTTTCATAACTCACAAATGTGCATGAGATTTATTTTTCGGCTTGCATATATTACAATAAAAGATATCACATCAAATTTACTGGTGATTTTAACAATAAATTGGTTTGAGCTCTTTTGCACAACAAATTGATATCATATTTAGATGTTGATCTTGGTGCAGAAAAATCTATGGCAGAAAGTAATTAAGTAGAGTCAATTCTACCATTTAACAACTCATATAACAAAAACAGTTGCTTGTTTTCTTTGAAAAAAACAACTAATGTTCGCAATTGTTCGATATGATTCCAATTTTTTGAAGATATACGCCATTAATTTTCAAACTCAAGTATTTCAAAAACTACTTAAGAGAAGTAAGCGATGAAATATTATTGAAATTCTTAGAATTTCTGACAATTGAACCGTCAAAATGGACACCTATATCCCTGATAAAGTTGGTATTCAGTTTTCTGATGAATGATACAATTTTTTATTTGGATATATTCAAATCGAAACAGTTTTTTTTAGAACCAGTCATTTAAAGTGATCAACTGCTGTTGCAATCTAGTACAGTCATCTATATCGGTAACAATATATAACTTTGATTAACTTGCAAACATCAAATCATTGCAGAATAATGTATTGCATACATCATTTATGAATAGTAAAAATAATGGCCCAAGATTGGATCCTTGCGGGACTCCACTAGTTGCAAAATAAATATTTGGAGAGAAACCATCATAGATGACACACGCTATATCTGACCAACATATGATTTCAAGAGATGAATATGGATTTCATTGAAACCCATACCCGAAAATCTATGAATGAGAATCGCATCACTGATTTTGTCGAAAGCTTCAGAGAAGTTGATGCACACCACTTCAACCTGTCCAGTGTTTCACATGAAAATTGTCCAAAAACAGCCAAGTTACTGATTGTGGGTCTATAATTCAAGAAACTATGTTGATGATCGGGAATAATATGTTTAGAATGAGATTGAAAAGAATTTGTGATGGGTGTACATGCACAATACACTCGAACTGTTTTTTGTTAGAAATAAAGGTAATCCTTCAGGACCTGAGAGTATATTTTTCATTTTTTTACCAACTTGTATAATATAAATTTCAGTAACTCGACGCTAATATTTTTTGAGCATCTTCCGTTGTAGGTAACCAATACGGGCCCCGAAAAATATTTGCAAAAACTTCTTTGTGGACTATTACATAATTCATTATCCTAGATTTTACTAGATTAAAATTTTCGTAGTTTCATTTCTGTTATGAACAAATGCCCAGAACTTTTGGAGATCATCTATCAGTTTGTGTTCAATATTTTGCAAATATTCAGAGTATGCGTCACTATGTTTCTGTTTGATATTTCTTCTGAGCCTGCAAAATTTATCATAATTATTATAACCAGTGCTTTTTTTACTTTTTGTACTTTTTGTGAATTATAGCTTTCATTTTGATAAGGCCAATCACCAAATCAAGTAAACATGTTCAACATTTCTTGATAGCCGAGTGTGAGCATTTGAAATTTCATAAAACGTATTATAGAAGTCTAATTCTGACTCACCTGTACTATGTTATGAATACTCCCAATATTAAAAAATGTTCAGGAGGTTGACAACTATTCCTTTGTTATAAAAAAGTTGCGAATATTGCATACAGGCTGTTATGCCTCTTCTAATGATATATCTACACTTTTTCGCAAATATCGCAGAAATTTTCAGTTTTAGGCAAATGGAATGTTTTGATTTGAAGCTGAGTATCAATGAGACTAACTGATGTCGAACTACGCAACTGGTTTACGAAAATCAAAAATTATTACTTCAAATTATCACGTTGATGAACCTTGATGAAAACTCTTTATTTCAAACTGAGGTGAGGAATCTGTTGTCGGAGTTTGTCAGTCTTATTTTCACTTACCCTGTATAAAGCGGAGTAATTTGCCCTTTTGGAATTGAACGGTCTATTATTGTTATTCCAAATGAAGTTTTTACGTTTTGTAAGAAGACCACAGAGATCAATAGATATAAAAGGATTATGAGAATATTCGTTAACTAGTGCTACATTTTCGTGGTATTGTTCAATACCAAATCTAGTATTTTATTATAATCGTTCAAAGTGTAATTTTTTTTTTCTGATTGATTCGGCTGTTACTTGATGATCCATAGTAAAGTCAAATGAAAGCAGATAAAGAGCAGATAAAGGCAACACTGTTGTTGCTATTGAACGAATCGACTATGTCCAAAAAAACCTAGATTTCTTGAATTTAGTAAATTTTGAAATATTGAAACGTGATCAAACTGATTCTTTCCAAAGACAAGTGAAAGATTTTTTGAACAAATTCAAACATACATAATGAAAGGGAAAAGTTCAAATTACCATTGATGAACCCCTAAATTCCAAAATTATAATCACTCATAAAGCTGCACAAAAAGAATTATCCAATTAGACCAGTATTTTCTTTCGTCACTGCACTATCAGTGAAGTTAACAGAAAGGCTAATCAGTGTCATCTTGAACTATTGTAACTTTCAACAAAAATTCTGTCTACGGAATTCATATGACTTGATCAATAAAACAGATAACATAACTCTATACCAAATAACACAAAATTACTGTCCTTTGATGTGCAGAATCTATTTTAGCATACCTCATGATTATAATATTACTTCAGTAATAAATTTCTCAAATAATAATAGAGTGAACCCAATTATAAAACAAGAAATTATTGACTTTCTGTCGTTATGTCTCAAACAATTTTATTTTCAATTCAACAACAATATTTGTTTTTCTTCAAAAGGTTTAGTTATGGGAAATCCGTTAGGCCCCTTACTTGCAAATATTTTCATGGATAACCTAGAGAAGTCGATTTTTAAACATCCTTTGACTAAGAATTTCTTGTATTGGCGTAGATATGTGGATGACGTTTTGGTATGTTACTGGTACTAAGAGATAATTAGATAATTTCTATAACAAAATTCATGAAAACATTAAATTCACTATTGAAGTAGAAGCAGACAACTCAAACTAAATTAATTTTTTGGACTTAACAATTAGTAGAATGAACAACAAACATGATTTTTAATTTATCATAAACCGTCCTATACGATATTACTATACATTACGATTCTACCCATCCATATCGACACAAAGTACCAGCTTATAATAGCATGATTCACAGATTAGTCAATGTTTCTCTTTCATCAGATAATTTCAATAAATAATCTGTTTAAAATCTGTTTTTCCGTTAACCAGCTGTTGCACATCTACGAACGATAACCCTCAGAAGTCGAAACTTTTGCGAGCTAAAAATTAACGAGGTGTTACATTTCAACGTGTGATCCCTAACACGTGTTGGACGATAGCAAGTGAAAATCGATCTTTCAGACTGGGACTTAAACCACCGACTAACACGGCAGTCAATTCGAGTCAGTGAACAAAGCACCCACGTCGAACCGCCTGGCTGCCGACCGACCAATGGTTTTGAAGCTAAATTAATAAACAAAATACTTTCCAAAAAAGTCTACGCAAAAGCGATTCGAGAAATTTTTTCTATTAGTAAGTTAGATAATAAAAATCAAAGTTTTAACGTATTTTGAACAAACTACAGAAAAAGTGGGTTCATTTTTGAGAAAACAAGATATTAAAATTGCATATAGAACAAGTAATACGTTGACATAGTTAGTTAAACTAATAAAGACAAAACATCCAAATTCAAGAAATCAGGAGTATATAAATTAAAGTATATATTGGTCAAACTGGCAGAAAATTTAGGAACCGAATCCAGGAACATCATATGATCTATGTAAATCAGAAAACAAGTTCAACATATTCAAATCATCTTTGAGAAAAAATCATATCTTCAACGAAGAGTTCGAAATTTTACACATTGAAAATAAAAGTTTGAAACTGAATCATTTGAAAGCAACGGAAATTAATAAATTTAAAAATTCATACCTTCCAATAAATGCCCAATTGGATTTGAATATATCACCATTATTGAACTTGTTTTCTTAAAACAATTATTAATGATGTAGAAGTGAGGTAATATGCTTCAGGTAATCGCAATTGAAGAGGTACCTCAGATATACTAAAGTTGTAGAGGTTTTGATAATTTGATGGAGGTAATCTCAATTGTAGTTACTTATGGTATATGAATATTAACGTAAGAGATAACTTGTGTTATTCAAGGCACTTGATAAAGCTACTGTGTTAGCGAAACTTGTCGTGATATACAGGGTGTAACTAAATAAGAGTAATACTCACATCGATGCGTGCAGGGTAATCAGGGAGTCTCCAGGAATATTTGAGCGAATACGTGGCTCAATGCGCCGACCTCTAGACGCATGCGTAATGTCTGAAGGTAGACATATTGAACATTTACTATGATTTCTACATGTTGTGTGTTTTGTTATTGATAAATTAGTTTTGTTTATTACCCTTTGATCGTTTAATGCAGGTACTAACTACAAGATAACAATAAATCCAGTTCGCATTTATGACGATATATCTCTGTAGTTTTTCGTAAAATAATTTTTTGCTGCGAACTGGTTTATTTTGGACAAAAACTCAGGAGACATTATTTGTTTTGAATGAAACAGGCTATCGGAAATAAATTTTCAAATGGTAAACAAATAATAAGACAAAAAGTTACATTGGAAATAAAATTTAGGGGTTACGTATTCCACCCCTTACAACCATGGGGTAAACCAAATGAATTACTGGCCAAGTGTCTTTTTGGTAGTACAAAACGTCAGATCAATTTCAATATTGTAACTTTCTCAGTGCTTGTGAAAAAAATGTTTATACAAATCTTATGTACCCCCTTTAAAGGGCTGTATCTTAACAAGGGATGCTCCAATGAAGTTTCTCCATATCAAAGATCCTATCTTTTTTCGATGATGAATCACCTCCTCAAATGTTTTACACTTATTCAGTTACACCGTGTATAAATATGCCAAAGTCAATGAGAGATGCACATTTTATGTCACCAAATAATTGTTTGGGTGTTCTGAATATATCACTATGAAGATTATATTATGAACAAAAAATCAACTCTCGAATTGGGGAAAATAATAGTAAATTATCATCGTTGCCTATGTTTCAAAAATCTCACTCCACATTTTTCTCATTCAGCTTAAATGAATGTTCAACCTGTTGTTACTAACGGGAGTCATCTGTCTTCAGAATCACAGAAACACCTACTTTATTATCAGCTGAATTCCATATGGGACATAAGTAATGCCTTCTCTTGAGAACATTATTCGTACTTCCCAACTTCTGAGGTTGAGAAACAAAAAGGTAATGGAATAATGTTTGGAACAACTCTAGGTAAGTCGCTAAACAAGACAAGGGGATGCAGTCGTCAATTAGAATTAACGACATTAATACAAAAAGCACCCCGGCAAGGTGCTTAAACGAAGCCACATGGAGAGGAAGTGTTATATAATGTGCCCCTTAAGAGCTCTTAGATAGTGTGGATGCATCCGAAACTTTGTGTATAAGAAAATGTTTGAGGTTTCATCAAGTGTGCTGTTTAGAGGGCTTCGGGGACGACGTGAGAGACTCGTCGAATGAGATCCGGTGGAAAGGTGAATGTTTATGCAGTCGTTGCGTGGAAAAGGAAATGGGGAAATACATGTATCTGGTTGGAAAATGTCTAAGTGAGCGAAAATATAGTCGAAGTCAATGAAACATCCATACTCAATCGAAACTGAATATCTACAATGACACCAGAAAGCACTGAACTTGAAGTATATACAGGTTGATCCAAATTGGGTCCTTCAAATTTTCAATGCACTGTAGAAAAGTCCACTACAGAAGAGTTGATTGGCGTTGGATTTGAAGTGTTTTTTTTTTCAAAACGCTTCTGATTGAAATTCTCTGAAAAAGTGTAGCTAGAAATGTTGAACCTTGGGGCGTACTTTCGACATTCATCGCTGTGGGTGGAATTGGAACTGTCTCAAAAAGTCTCGAATCTCCCTTCAATGTTTCAGAACATCAAATATATTTGTGATCAGAGAAAGTGAAATCCGGGCTGATAGGTCTTGGTTGAATGTAACTTGTTGTACTAAATGTTTCGTCTGCTACTGTGTGCGATATAATCAGTGGTATGTAAAAGTCCACTACAGAAGAGTTGATTGGCGTTGGATTTGATGTGAATTTTTCTCGAAAGGCTTCTGATTGAAAATTTTCTGAAAAAGTGTAGCTAGAAATGTTGAACCTTGGGGCGTACTTTCGACATTCATCGCTGTGGGTGGAATTGGAATTGTCTCAAAAAGTCTCGAATCTCCCTTCGATGTTTCAGAACATCAAATATACTTGTGATCAGAGAAAGTGAAATCCGGGCTGATAGGTCTTGGTTGAATGTAACTTGTTGTACTAAATGTTTCGTCTGCTACTGTGTGCGATATAATCAGTGGTATGTACGTTGATATACGATTGATGATGTTTTTTCCCTAATCGTGACATACTTCAACGAAAAAATGCTAACCCTACCTTCAACCCCCAACCCTCGTTGAATGACAGGTACAACAACCCATTTTGCAGATGTGAAATATGTGCTTGTGACATATCTTTTGAAAGGTCTCTTAATGCTTTATTCAAAAATGTTATTGCTCTCGAGTTTATTGCAACAATCAACATAAAATAAATTGAATTCATATGGTTACCGAAATTAGATAAAATAGTTTCAAAACTCATTGTAATATATTCAAAACTTTTTTATGTTGAGGTATGGATAATAAGAATTTGAGTAAAAACCATATCAAAGTTATTTTTGGATGGTATCCTTTAAAAAACATACATAATTTCCGTGGCAACGTTTGTTTAAATCGCCTTGTTAACGGTTTTTTGTATGTTACAACATCAGTTGTTAGTATTTTAATTTAAGTTTAGAGTTTGTTAACTTCAAGTCTGACAAATGGTTAGATAAACGAAAATGCATAAAATAAGAGTTCTACAAATGATTGGTTGCGGAGATGAAACCCGAACACAACAAGAAGTAGCTCGCCTATTTCATAAGGAATTTTGCCCATTTCTCAAGGAACAATAAGCAAAATAAAGAAGCAGTTTCTCTAACTTTGTCATGTGCGGCAGGTAGAAAAAGCAGCTGCCAATGCAATGAGTGATGAACTCAAATTAGATGTGATGCTTGAGTTTGAGGAAAACCCACATATATCGTGTAGACAGGCATCCACTACATTCAATGTTACATCGATAGTATCATGCAATAAGAATACGTTATGTTTTCTGATGAATGTATTTTGTCTCTTAACGGTCATGCTAATCGGCAAAATTTCCGCTACTGGTAACGGAAAATCCTCACTGGATGAGGGATGAAGAATACAAGAAATACCCCCAAAAGGTTAATGTTTGAGCAGAGATTTTAGGGATATTGGTCCCTTTTTCATTGAGGGACTGATATGTTGAATAATGTGGAAAGACAGTTTTATTCGAGATTAGGATGTTGCCAAGACGTTCGCAGTGAACATTTTGCCCACATAGCAATAGATATTCCAGGTATATTTCATGAATATACATTTATGGATATTGTATTATGCTATGAATATGCCATGGATATATATATCTTCTGGAGAATATTCCCTGGAAGTGCTCCTGGCGAACCTTTGATATATTTTAAGAATATTCCTTGGGAATATTCTTGGAATATCTTATAATATTCTTAGAATATCTAAGGTATATTCTATTAAGAATATTCCAGGAATAGAACCCGAGGAATATTCATAAAATATTCAGGATATTCTTAGTTTATTGTAGGAATATACAATAGAGAAACACCATAGAATATTCTTTAAATATATTTTATGAATATTCTAGGAATATTTGGAATATTCCAAGAATGTGACGAGTAACCGCTATTAGGCATGTATATATTGCATTTTGATACAAGATTCACACAAGTAATAAAACACATAATATTCATAAACAAATATATTTTAAAAACAATATACACTGAAATATTTGACGTNTTAGAATATTCAAGGGAGAATAATCCATTTATAGACATTCTATGCACATTCTTTCGGGAATAATCCTGCCATATTCATTCAAGCATATTCTATGAATATTCTAAAGGCATGTATATATTCCAAGAATATTCTATGAATATTTGGAATATATACGTTCGTTTTATGATATACAGGGAATATTCCATGAATATCTAGTGCTGTGTGGGTGAACATCCACTTCGGTAATATCCACAGTTCTTTTCCGGATTCTACATTTAATTACGTTTTGCAATACATTTTAGATTTTGAGTGTTTTTCATTTATTTTTGGTAACCACATGATTTTCATTGATTTTATCTCAATTGTTGTAATAAACTTGAGAACAGTAACATTTTTGGATAGATAATGAAGGGACCTCTCGAACGATATATCACAAACCTATACTTTCTATTTGAAAAATTGGGTGTGGTGCCTGTCATTCGAAGGGGGTTGAAGGTAGGGATAGCATTATAATGTTGAAGAATGTCAAATTATTATTTACAATCAAGGTGTTTTGGCTTTATTTTTAAATATGTTCAGTAACCGAAATAATGAATTTATTCCTTTTGGCTTTTACACCCTGTATAAATATGAAAAATATACTGAGTTTGCTGAGGTGTGATCAAATTTCTGGGTGGTTGACTTTGCTTTTTCAATAATGTGATTGTTTCAAAACATACTGGTATCCAATTTGATATCACGTTAATATTTTTCATATTTGTGGATATTGGAGCCTAATTCGATTTCAATCCCCCACAATTTTCTCACAATATGACATTAATGATATATTCGAGAGTAGTAGGGAGAACTATGTAAATTCAAATTGGAAATTCTGTTTAGGTAACAATTTCCATTTACCAAAATATTAGTTTACTAATTTTGGTAGTAATCACTCATCATGTCAAAATTCCACTGTCTCTGATACCGTTTTTCCATTTCTTTCTTATTCTGGTGGAAACGTTCTTCTTGCTCTCCACCTACTTTACATGAGTTTTTGGAAAAGAAATCAAGATGGTTGTGGAAAAAGTGGACTTTAGGCACATCAGATAACCAAAACTTTCAAAATTGTTTATCTTTTTAGCTATGATGAGTGTATAGTTGGAGGCTTTCATATCGCCTAAAAACTTGGTCACAAATGATTTTCGAGCTGTTTTTTATAAATTACTCATCGTTGCTTCGAAGTTAGAGTCAAACAATAATTCACAAATAGCAGGCTTAACAAATACTTCTACTTTCACTTTAGGTTTTTAGAATCAGTTAAAATTGCATGCAAAATATTTTAGACTGTTGTCAAAGTTGTTCTTAAGGGTCGTTGTTTTTTTGTTCCAATGTTGGTTCTTTGCTCTTCTGTCCCACTAACATAAAAATGATAACTTTCGAATCTCCACACAGCATCTAATCATTAGTTGTAGGTATAGTTGATTTTCTTCGAAATTTTCATTAGTTTTTTTCATCTGGATCCATCATTCTTTTTTATATTGAATGCCAAATTCAGCTACTAGACCATCTATAATATAGCAGCCAGCCAAATCCTCTTCTCCAGTAAATTATTGTGCAAACAGATTCCGATGAATGTTTTTGTTTCAGTCTAGAACCAAGCAGTTCTACTGTTTTCTAAGTAAATCCCAAATCTCTTAGTGAATCATTCAACCCAACGTGTAACTGCGGTTTTGAATTTTTTCAACAGCCAATCACTTTTCTCATATACTTGAGTGAGCTATAAAACATTCTGGGTAGACTCAGTAGACTTAGCATATTTCAATCCATCTCCTATCAGCTGATCAATTGAAGTAACTTCAGCATGAACTGATTTATGAAGTTATGTTCAGAAACATCTATGCTACCAAAAAAAAAAATCTAGAATGATTTATCTTTACTCTCCATAACATGAGTGCTGCAAAAGCTCTCTTCTGTTTCTTTCGTGTACCATTTTCTAGGATCCTCGACACAAACATAACATGTAGCAAACAACATCACAAATATGTTAATTTATCTCAAACTGCTAATGAAGAGAACAAAGAATCAACAATGTGAGGTTATACTAACTGAATGAAAACAAGCAACTGTGTATTTTATCAGGAATACCAACATGATCACATTTGATATTATTACTGAACTTATAATACTAGAATTTAGAATAATTGGCA
Organism: Leptinotarsa decemlineata; assembly: GCF_000500325.1. Lineage (NCBI taxonomy): Eukaryota > Metazoa > Arthropoda > Insecta > Coleoptera > Chrysomelidae > Leptinotarsa > Leptinotarsa decemlineata. The sequence goes on from NW_019294863.1 coordinate 12,491, forward strand.
GCTTGAGAATGTTTATCAAACATATTGTTTGATTACATTGAAAATTCTTTGCAAACAATGTCTCTATTGTATCCGCATATGGCACTGGAATTATCTGAACTACTGCAAAATGGATTGAAAAGTAAGAGATCTCTTGGCTTTGATGACATACCAGCATTTTCAGTGGAAAATATTATTTCTTTCATATCTCCTTCGACCTATCTTGTCAACCTTTCATTTTCAAATAGTAATTTTCCGATCGTTCCATAACTATTTCCTTCATATTTTCGAGAATATTTGAACAGGTTCATTCAATAATCGATAAAAATCTGTTTAAAATCTTCATGGATTACAAAAAAAGTAAACTACAAGCGATGCTGTCCTATCCATTCATGACCAACTTGGTTGATGCGGTCGAGTGCCCATACTACCACTATAACTAAATAATCAAAATTGGTGTTGAAGGACTAGTCCTGGAATAGATACAATCTCATCTTCACGCACGTCACAGGGGTTACTGAGAAAAAAGTGGCCATCTGTGATTCGGATTATTTTAAAATCAGTGCATGTGTTCCTCAAAGATCAGTATTAGGCTCAATATTATTCCTGATATATGTAAATGACATCGTTAGAGCGGACCCATCCATGCATTACACCTTGTATGCTGACGATACGTCCATACTAATCTTCGAACAATCCAATTATTCCCTTGATGAAATTCTTCCCAATCTCTATGAGTGGTTCTGCATAAACTCTTTGCATTTAAATGCAGAAACAACTCAGTCATTACCTTTTCATGAATAGCAAAAACAAGTGCCTACCTACCATTCATGTAAACATTAATAAGTTTTGGGAAATATATAATGTGTAATAGGCCAGTACATCGAAGAGTGTCTTGAGTGGAAAAGGCTAGGTTAGGTAAGATAAGGTCAAAAGTGAATGGATCTATTCAACTCCCATCGCAACCGGCAAAGGTTTATTGTGGCTCACACCTGTTCAAACTCTACCAAATAAATACAGCTACTTAACGAAGCCGATTAGTTTATATTGTGAGTGGTCTTCAAGGTCAGATGTTGAGTGTGCGGCTCTGCCAAACTCCGAAAATCTGATTCGATTCGCAGCGGGGCAGACACAAAGTATGTGCTTTGCTGTTTCAATATTTTCCAGAAGTGACATACAGTGTGTTCCGGCAGTCCGAATCTCTGCATATAATGATTCAGACGACTGAGCTGTGAGAAAGCCTGTTAGATATCGTAGTTTATCCCTACTGTAGTTTAAAAACTGTTTCGTTTCAAGCTTCGAAGGGTGAAAGGATGCCTCGAAGGGAGCCAGTTCTAGAAGATTTTGCCAGAAGTCCATTAATCTTCTTGCCATCAAGGTGTTCAGTGTTTTTTGACAAAGCCTGGAGCGATGTCAATAACAGGTTTTGATCCCATGAATCTGCTTGCAACACCCTCCTTCGCAAGGTGACTCGAGAAGACACTGTGCGTCAGTGATTTCGAAACTTAACTCTCCGGCTATTTATTCAGAAAAATGAGATCAGCTCTGACAAAAACACAACGGATAATGTTATATTACACAGGTCGAATTCCGACTAAGATACGGAATGTTTTTGGTGGTCATCCGCTTGTTTTAATAATTATTTCGCAGAAAAAATCAATTCGTTGTATCGCTCGTAAGAGACTTATCTCTATTTGTGAAGATTTTTCAAAACTCATCAAATTTCAACCTTGCCGTGGTTGTACATGTATATATTTGAAGTGTGTGTTTAGAAGGTACCTGTTAAAAGTGGATATTACTCCTTGTAAAGTTTTAGTTTCAGTTCAATTTTTTTAGTTAGTTGGGTACTGTTTTTTGACAAATTCTATACATGTTTGAAAAAAAATCATACTTTTCCATTGGTCGAAACAAAAAAAATTATCAAAGTCCTTCTTATCGTTACTGCTGATTGAAATTATATTTTTCTTTCAATATCAAAGGCTTCTTCTATCGTGATGAATGCGACTCGCTCTGGCGTCTCAACATGAGATAAGAATCATTTTCTCTTTGTGATTACTGTAGTTCGCAATGAAGAGCTCAGACCGGATATAATCTTAGGCGCAAAGGCACAATCGGATAGCGAAGGGTAATTCTTTAAGAGCTTCCGAATACAGAATTATCTCTGATCGCTCTACTACAATTTCTCTACGAATTCACGCACGCTTCGGGGCTGGTGTCAGGAACCAGAGTCACACGTGGATAAGTTTTATTCGAAAAGTTTCTTAATGAATAAATGATTCCGATTTCCACGAAATGCTCGGAAGAGTAATTAACTTAATTTCTCTTTCACTTCAAAGAAGGAAAAAAGATCCAAGTTGGAAGAATTTCTTTCCATCATTCAGGTGGCTCCATTGTTGTTCGATAGTATCGTTGAACAATTGTTACCAAATTCACTGCAATTTTAGTGGTTCTCCACCGAGACAAGAGATTTTTGCCTTATCTCGTCTATTTTTGTCTCAAACGAGACTAGAGGAGATTTTTCTCTCGTCTCGACATGATAGGACATTGGATCATCCTGGTCGAGACAAGACAAGAACATTTCTGAAACTACACCTTACAATTTGAGCTTCAAAATATTATATATAACTGTTCTGTGTGCAATTTTAATAGTTTGTTTATTCGAAACTGAAGCCGCTTTTTCTGTTGTTTGTCAAAAATATGTTTTAAAATTTTGATAATCTGACTTATCAGTAGGAACCACCCGAATGGCTTTCGCGTAGATTTTTTGAAAAGTTTAATGAATCGAAGAGGTTTTTGTATTAAAGTGTATAATTTTTAGAATCCTTGCAAAGCGCTTTCGTTTTTCGTCATCATCAGTGCTCACCTGAAAGTTAGTGATCTAGTTGAAAAGGGAATTTAGTGATAATTGAAGTGGTAAAATTTTTTTAAGGTTAAGAAATTTGGAAAAATTTTTTGAGATTACTTACTTGTCAGGCAACAGGAAGTATCAAATTAAGTAAATTGCACATTTGTAATATTTCACTTATATAAAACAAAATAGGCTTATAGCCAAGAAAATACATTTTTGGATTGAGGCCATGTGGTTCAGTCAAAGTATCATATGAAGAAGGACAACTTGAGACAGAATGTGTCAAGTGTCATGTTAAAATAATGGTACCAACTTGAGGAGTGATCCATTATGGATTTGATTGAATATGTAGAGGAAAAATATTGAATAAATTATATTAATAAAATGTGATTAATTAATAATTCATAATCCTCTTATGGAGGGGAAGGAAATCTCTGTTAGGGTTTACTTGAGTATTCAAACAATGATCATTGTAGGAAAGTTCTTTAGAAATCTCCAACTCTTCAAACAAGTCAAGTCTAAGGAAATTTTTATCATCTATTTTATCTAATATTTTGGAATTTCTATTGGGACTAAAGTTGTGATTGTGAAATTTTATGTGGTGGCCAAAAGCAGATTTGTAGGGTTTTTTAAATGTTCATTAATACGAGTAAAAAGAGGTCTACAGGTTCTACCAATGTAAGATGCCGAACAATCAGAGCAGTCAAGCTTGTAGACTCCACTTCTGTGTAATTTGTTGATTTTGTCTTTATAATTTACTAAAAAGTTACTAAAGTTGTTTTGAGATTTAAAAGAAATTTTTGTACCAGGTATGGTATTTTCTATAAATTTGGAAATGAAAGTACACATATTTTGATCAGAATAAGGTAAGGAAAAATATCTCACAGAAGGTGAATTAACCAAGGTGGTAGAGTTGAAGGCCAATCTTCTATCTGATCTGAGTTTGAATTTACTAATTAATTTGTGAATAATGGATGGTTGATAATCATTGTTGACAGCAATCTGTTTTAAAGTATTCAATTCTGAATTGAAATTGGAGAGAGATAAGGGAATGTTCAACAATCTGTTAAAATAACAATTGAAGGAAGCCATTTTATGTTGCATAGGATGAAATGAATTAAAAGGAATGAAATGATCAGTCTGGGTTGGCTTTCTGTGAATGGAAAAATCTAGTTTGTTGTTAGTTTTTGTTATAGTAAGATCTAAAAAGTTCAATTCATTGTCTTTTTCTATTTCAAGTGTGAATTTAATTTTTGGATGAAAGTTATTTAAGGAGTCAAGGATATCATGTGCTACATTAGAGTTACCATCTATGAAAACCAAGCAGTCATAAACATATCTGTGCCAACTGAGAATCTTATCAATTTTATTAATTATGAAGGAATTTTCTAAATTTTATTCACGGAAGAAGATCTATTTCACCTATGCGTGCCACATTTTTGAGAACAACCACGATTTTAACACTTGCTACGGCAATACCCATACAGAGAATAAAGGACATTGATTTAAACTGCTGGAGTCTCTGGAAATCAATGAGGGCAAACAATTTAGAGTTCATATTCAACAAACAACGAGAGGTTTTTCATAAGGCCAATAATTTTATTCATATTCAAAATATATTTTGATATACCTACTGTTCAAGAACTGCAATCGTTTTGCGGCACCTACAACTGTGCTGAACTAGTACATCTCTCAACCAGATACCAATTGTAGTTTTCCTATATGAATTGAATAACAAGTTCATATCATGGTAATGAAAATTGTAGGTTCAACAGCATTATGTTTATAAGCTATCAACACTTTTTCTATATCAACAACTAGCAATCATTCTCACCAACTTTCATCGGTATTATTACATCCCAACTTTTGCATATTCAATAGAAAAAGTCATCATAATATCTCAATAAAGTATGTGTTCCACTTGTTCCTGAATATATCCATTCAAAGAAAATTGAAAAACCTTCAATTCACCACCAAACATTAAGTATAGCGTAATTCTGTTCACTAGCTGAGCTTTTGAATTCATGTAAATATTTCTAGGAGATACCAAAGAAAAACCTAAACGATTCATTTCAACTCTATATTTGACCCATTTACGTCACACATGAAAGAATATCCACTCCCCAGACATCCCTAATCCAGAACAAAGTTATTCTGGAAAATCACGTTCGCTCTGATGTCTGTACGAGAAACCATCTTATGTCGGAAGTATCAAGGAAATGGCGGCCAAATTATACTGCCTCTACACATCATTCATCTCCTGAAAGTCAATGTGTCCGTAGGGAAGCCCAGAACGCTCAGAGGACATTCAAAAGACAGTTTCGAGTGAGGTGTACCATTAAAAACTTTCTATTAGCATACCAATTGACTAGTATGCAGAAGCTCCAATCTCTTTTAAGTGTTACTATTATGATTACGGTACCTTATCGGACATTACATCAGGAAATTTTTATGTTAGGCGCTTAATTATATGGGATGGAAAACGTTGTTTATTCAAAGATTAGTATAGGGTATGCTTACGAATTACCTAGTCAAATATTTGATGACTATAATGAGATACTTTGTAAAAATTACTTTCAAAGTACACGAAGTATACGAATGATAATAATCGCTTGTTTATTGTAGGTTATTTCAATAAATAATTAGAATTTTACTGAGATTTCGGATAACGCGAAGTGATTATATCAACCGAAATGATCTTATTTTGTGACAGGTGGTTAATGGAAAGATCATTATTTTGTTCGAATTGATTAACAGTAGCTGCTGTCTTTTCTACGTGGGACGTGTTCTATGAGATATCATATCTTTTCAATATCTCAATTCCTGAATGACATTACACAAACGTGATCATTAGAGTACTTCAAAGGGAAATATTTTCGATAGATTCATATAGAAAGTGGTAAAGGAATCCGCACTTTCATGAAATTATTGAAATGGACTTTCTGATCAAAAGTGTTCTTTGACCTTACTCAATTGTGCGTATAGGATTAGAGACACAGGGTGTTGAAAGTTGAGATGTGCACTATTTATTTTTTTTTTCATATATTGAGAACAGTATAACAACTAATTGATTTGAAAGGGTTATATTTTTGAGAGTGACAAATTTTTTGGGAAAGAAAGTTTTTGGCTTTCTACTACTCCATCATGGAACAAAAAAAAAGGGGAATCAGTGTCGTTGCTTTTCGAGTTTGAAAGCCGTAGATTTTTGGAATTTCTTCCTGACGTTTCGCTGGCGCGAGTGGCTAGCTTCTTCAGAGGTTTAACCATCATGGCTTGCTGTCCGATGACTTTTAGGCTTCGTAAAGCGTATTTATGCCTTGTCAGGTAATCAGTTGTATATGTACCTGTATTTGTACCTGAATTCGCACCTGAATTCGTACGTGCACTTGAACCTAGAACATTACAATCTTGCTACCTGTTGTCCTGTCCGTTATTCTCGAATTTCTTAAAATGGGGTTCCATATTTGATTGAGGTTCACTGCTTCTTCTTTTTTGTTAAAATTATCCGTGTGTTTGTGGATCTCTATTGCCTCCCGTACCAGTCGTCTATGGTATCCCTGGTTGGAGGCAATTAGTTCTGTGTCCTAAAACAAAATTATGTGGTCTCCTTCACTCAGTGCGTGTTCTGCCACAGCTGACTTGTCTGTTTGGCCTAGTCTGCAGTTCCTTTTATGCTCTTTCAATCTTGTTCCCATGGATCATTTGGTGGTTCCGATATATACCTTTCCACAAGTGCACGGAATGCGATAGATTCCTGCTGCTGATAATGGGTATCATTTGTCTTTAGCCGACTTGAGGCTTTGTTGTATCTTCCTCGTGGGTTTGAAGACTGTTTCGATGTCGTGTTTGCCCAATAGTTTTCCAATTCTATCCGTGACCCTAGGGACAAATGATAGATATGCGCGTGCAATCATCTGATCCTTTTTCGCTTTCTGAACCGTGGTGCCCTTCGGTCTCATGGCTCTTCTGGTCTCGGTGGCACTGTATCCATTCGCTCTCAAGGTTACTTCCAGGTATTTCAGTTCCCTCTCCAGATGTTCCGGTTCACATATTTTCCGAGCCCGTTCCGATAGAGTGTAGATAACCCCTCTCTTTTGGCTAGGATGATGGTTCGATAGTGCGTGCGTGTGTGTGGGTTTTCGGTACACTTTGTGGGTTAGTCTGTTACCACATTGTTCTACTAGTACATCTAGGAAAGCTATCCGTTGGTCTTGCTCAATCTCCATGGTGAATTTCATGCTCGGGTGTTGGGCGTTCAAGTGGTTTAGGAAACGGTTCAGGGTGTCTCTTCCATGTTTCCAGATGACGAAGGTGTCATCCACGTAACGTAGCCATAAGGTCGACTTCAATTCGAAAGTGTCTATCGCCTTCCCTTCAACCGAAGGGCATCACGGTTCAGAAAGCGAAAAAGGATCAGATGGTTGCACGCGCATATCTACCGTTTGTCCCTAGGGTCACGGATAGAATTGGAAAACTAGTGGGCAAACACGACATCAAAACAGTCTTCAAACCCAAGAGGAAGATACAACAAAGCCTCAGGTTGGCTGAAGACAAAATAGACTCATCATCAGCAGCAGGGGTCTATTGCATTCCGTGCACTTGTGGAAAGGTATATATCGGAACCACCAAACGATCCATGGAAACAGGACTAAAAGAGAATAAAAGGAACTGCAGACTAGGCCAAACAGACAAATCAGCTGTGGCAGAACACGCACTGAGTGAAGGAGACCACAGAATTTTATTTGAGAACACAGAACTAATTGCCCCTAACCAAGGACACCATAGCCGACTGGTACGGAAGGCAATAGAAATCCACAAACATACGGATAATTTTAACACAAAAAAAGGAGCGGTGAACCTCAATCAAATATGGAACGCCATTTCAAGGAATTCGGGAATAACGAACAGGACAACAGGCAGCAAGATTGTTGATGTTCCAGGTTCAAGTGAAGGTACGAATACAGGTTCAAAGTCAGGTACAACTACAGGTACAGATACAACTGATTACCTGACAAGGCATAAATACGCTTTACGAAACCTAAAAGGTAGTCATCGGACAGCAAGCCATGATGGTTAAACCTCTGAAGAAGCTAGCCACTTGCGCCAGCGAAACGTCAGGAAGAAATTCCAAAAATCCACGGCTTTCAAACTCGAAAAGCAACGACACTGAAAACCTCAGCCATGAAAGTCTAAACCATTTTCTCAAAAATGTGAATCTTCCAAAGAAAGGAAGGAAGTAATCAATTTTTAATGAAGTAACTTCATACATAGATATGTAGATAATGCAAAGAAGTAACTTCCTCAGACAACTACTTTCATATAAACATTGAGTTATACGAAAAAAAAAAATCCTCTAGAAACGAATACTTTAATTTGATCACTGAATTAAACAGAAAACACATTTATCTATTCAGTTTGTATTCTAAACAGTCAATATGGAACTACATCAGATATCATTCACAGGATTTGTACACGATATACTAAATTAAATGTAAAAATTTCCCTTACATGGAACACTGTCATGCTCACTGGTAGACATTGATGTTTCGCCGTAAGATACTTGCTTTCGGGCTCGTCGGTACCAATCGGATAACATTATAAGAAAAAACACCCAATTCATCCATTAATTACGATTCTCACATTTTTCTGCATCAAGATGGAGTAGTAGAAAGCCAAAAACTTTCTTTCCCAAGAACTAATTGGATCTTGGAACGCGTTCAACTGTCATTGAAATTGATTACAACTACATGTTAGTATACTATTGTACACTGAGAAATTGGAATTATGGAAAACAAAAAAAAATGAAAAAATTACAAGACCATTGATTTTTAGTATAATATAATGAGCACAATTTTCAGTTATTGGAGATTTATCGAAATATACAGTGATATATGAAGTTTGATGAGACAAAGGTGTGGTAAGAATTTAATGACAATAAAATACAAAACATAGCATTTTGTCCCATCTTTTTGTATTCAGAGAAGATCACCGTTGAAGTGTAATTTCATTGATTATGTAGAAATCATAGTGCCAATGCAGATGTAATTGACGTTTTTCTATGAGTACTTCCCAAGTTGTGAAGTTTTATTTGATGAAGATAAACGGTATTCAATAATTACCAACGATTCTATTTTTAAAATTTCTGCAAACATGAAGATAATATAACTTGAAAATAAAGGTCATTTACAACAAAAAATACATATCAAACGACCTAAATGAAAAAATCATAGAAAAAATCATTTCGTTATCATTTCTCATTGATTTCGATTTTGCGAAAACTATATCAAGCGTCACTGCAAATAAAAATTACTATCATGTTCAGATTCAGTATTTGTGCAGTAGTTCACTGCACAAATA
>NW_019294864.1:0-24214 GCF_000500325.1 Leptinotarsa decemlineata
TCAGACAAGGCCACCTGATTCGATGTTGGTGAGGGACAAAATCATTGGTCGAACGCAGATCAATTCCAAGAAGAAAAAGGTGGATGTTTTGGGAGACGTTATTTCTTCAAAAGAAGTTGAAACAAATCCAGAGAAAATCGAGGCAGTGGCCAACACTGACGAGCAAGCATGACGTATGAAATTTCGTTGGACTCTGCACCTATCACAAAACCCAATCAGATAAATGATTGATTCTGGTCAAACAAGTAGATTTAAAAAAAAAATATAACACGTTATTACTTCTTGGAAAACAGGCAATTTATAGGAATGTTAATTATTTGCTTTCAATGTCAAACCTTGTCCAGATGAATAATTGATTCTGGCCAAATTATTGATGACAAAATAGTTAAGGCTTTTGTGATCGAGGTTTTTAGAGTTCGATTTCAATTTATGAGCTGATGAAATAACAAAGATGGTCTGCTGATCACAATTGATGTAATTTTGAGCAGAGTCAATTTCAGGAAACTGAAAACGGAAGGAAAGTTGAGTATCATATGTGCAATGACTAGTGTTGCATTTTTCTATCGACTGGTGGAAGTGACAAGTATACAAACTGAATAGTGAAAGGCCAAGGATGTATCCTCGAGGTACACCTTCAATTACGGGTAGAGCCACTGAGATGATACCGTCTACTACAACTTTTTGAGATCTTTTCGATAGGTACTTTCTAACCAGAGACAACGCATTCACAGAATAGCCGAAAAAGCTGGGTTCATCGTACAGGATGTCAAAGTCATGAGTGTCGAAGGCTTTACTGTAGTCTGAAAGGACTGAACAAGGTAATTAACTTCCGTTGACAGTCTTGAATATTCAATATCGTTTCTGCGTAAAGATCGGAAAGGTCGAAGATATTCAGTTGTTAGTTTCCTAGATAGAAGGTTTTATTGGAATACCTCCATAAAACATTTCTCTTCTGATATATTACTGTTTCCTTGTTATCTACGAATCCAGGTCAAAAACAGTGCTTGGACGTAAATCTTCCACATTGCAGTTAAAACGAAAAGACGAAGTACATTCGACAACAGAATTTCCTAACGATCCTGTTAAAGTAATAATAACGGAATAAAACCCGGAGATGAACGTCTTTAAATTACTGGGAAGCATGTGGCGCCCGAGAGGAAAAATGAAAAAGTACTCAATATGAAAGATGACCTTTATAGCCTAGGCATCTGTTCCATGATTCTGAGGAAGGAACAATGTTCCAGAGTGCTTGATTGAAAAACTCTATGTGATACAGGGTGGCCAAACGATACTGAAATAGTGCTGTTCGTTACAAAGAATCACCTCAACATTGACCACATTTCAGTAGTTCGGAGTTCCACAGGTGTTAATTCAGGATACATTTGGTTGAATTTTCTACAAGTTCTGGCAATGATTCGATCACACTGTCCGTGTATAATAAATAATTTCATAAGAACTTCGTTTGAATAATCGATATTTGCATTCATTTTGAAAGATGATTCGAAACACCGTCGATAACTCTTTGTAAATTACTCATGAAAGTAACCGAACTGCTATAAGCTTGATAATTCCACTGCTACCTAAATCCAAATTCTAAAAAAAATAATGTTTCTAGAAGAAGCGGTTTTATTGAGAAAACTTGACGATTTAGGTATAGGGACATGATATATCATCTTGAAGCATTTTTCACCATCTTTCAATTTACCGAGTAATATACGGGGGGTTTCATTTGAAAAAATGAACTTTTGACTACTTTTATGTACAATGGAAATAATTTGTAATTTCAGCACGCCCTGTATGATATGGTGTCATTTCAATATTTTGAATTTATCCAAACTATCATCAAAATATCAACTTTTCATGAATTGAGAGTACTGATGTGCTTAATTTCAATTAAGGCTATGTTTTGGAGCATATTTAGCACAATTTATTTTTTATTTCGAAAACAGATAGAGAAAGGTATAGGACATTATCAACAAAAAAGTATTAAAATACCAGAGCAATTCCAAAAATGTATTAATATATGGGGTGTTCTATTTGAAAAAATAAACTTGCTAGGACTTTTTGATGGAAGTGGCAACGCCGCAATGCTGAAAATATTTTAGATCAATAGAACAGGTAAGGAAAAGTGAGAGGTGACATTTTCAGAAAAATCATGCTCCGCGTTTTCCAGAATCGTCTAACGTACCATCGACCGTGAGTCACGCTGTATATCATTTCTTTGATCATCTCATTATACACGTAAATCGACAAATATTTTGGTCCATCTGTCGTACGAAAACCATCGAAGGACTAATATTGTGTACATTCAATATTTATTGGAAAATTGAAAAGACCACCTCATACAGATATATCTCCTTCGTGAACTAGCTCAAAAATCGCGGCCCTAACAATTCCGGTAACTCTGTCTCCCCGGACTTCGAAACTGCCTCCTCGTGCCAAATTACTGTCGGTTGTTCCTCCCTATCATTTCCCTTTTGAGTGTAATATGCTTTAAAACATTAATGAGTCTTAGAACGAGCATCAAATTAAATTAGCTCATACGGTGTTTTAAAGGAGATAATTTCTCCAGGAATTTCTATTGGAGGGAAGGGACGAAGCGTGAGGGGTTTGGTGGATAAATGTGATTTCACGAGATGCTCTAAATAAATGAATAGATTTCATATGAAGGAGTTGGAAGTATGATCATGAGCAAGGGATGTCACAACCTCCCTACCACATTATTATTAAGGAGTAGTCTCTCACAACCTCACGAAGCTGTTGAAAATGTCTCTTCCTGACCAACATTTTTCAATGATCTCACGAGTCCTCTGAAACTATCATACATTCTGCAATTTCAATAGATAATGTAATCAATCATAAATATTATGACTTGACGAAGGCCGTTTCAGCTTGATCTTGATTGGCGAAGGTTCCACCGGTGAGAGAGTTATCGAAGAGCTCGAAAAATAATCGGTTGACAAGGAGTCTGAGGTGTATAGTAGCTTGGGCAGAACCTCGACCCTCAATTCGTTCAATTTTCAGACGACGATTCGTGAATGGTGGGAATGACCACGATAGGATTCTACTGTGATGGTGTGACCCAGTAACAGTAATTTATTGTAAATGACACCAGCCGCTGGGCACTATACAATAACTTTGGTCTTTCTTGGTGGTTTTTGCTTTTGCAGGAAAGTGCTTAGGAAGCTAACTGGTGTTTCTTCACTGTCTTGACCATCTTCTGGTGTCGTAGAGGATCCACTCTTCATCACACGCGACGAACTGATCGTGTTGGTTGCGCAAAAGCAAAGAAGAACAGTCTTCGGAACGTGGTGTTTTTGTCGATCGTTTAAATCATAGGGCATCCACTGTTCGAGTTTTTTGACTTCGCCAATACTTTTGACACCATCAAAAACCGCATGAGAGCTTACACCCAGTTCTTTTGACATTCCACGCACCATTTTAGATGGGTCAGTCCCCACTAAGGTAGCGGGTCGACTGTCCTTGTTCGTGTTTCACTGCCTGAACCACTGTGCATGCTGTTCTTGGCGACTGCATTGGCATGGGATGTGGGGGTTGAGAGAACCGGCCATCGAATGCCTGCTTCCACGTAGCCCCGCTTGATACGTGAATGGCAGGATCACTTGTGGTTCTGTTATTCCCTAACTGAATGGCATCCCAATGATGGCTCAATCCTAAGGTGTGTGTATCCGTGCCGAGAGGATGAATGACACTGAGCCTATCAGCTGTCTCTACGGAACCTTCGAGATACCAGGCGCCCTCTCTCGCCTAGCTACTTGTGGGACTTTCATGGACAGAGTAAACCTAAAAATTCTGACGCTGAGTCTACAGAGGAGATGGATGTCGAGCATATGACTCCAACTGACATCCCCGTGAATTCAAATCAGGAGCGAGAGCTTCCCAACTCTCCAACTCCTGATCCAATAACTGTTCCTTTGCGCTCAAGTGATAATTCACCAGAGGCAAAAAAGCCCTGCATGGTTGAATCTAAGGAATCTAAGGCTATGATCAGGTGTAGCTGACATGCAAACACCCTCATATGGAAAGACTGTCATGGGTAACAACCCAATCAGCAAAGTTGTTTTATAATTCCATGGTGTTGCAACAGTTTTGTTTTATTAGTATTTTACAATTTCTTCCAAAATGCTAATTGATTATATTAGATGATCGGTGAACACAATATAGTAGTATATGTAGGCAATAAAAGTGTTATATTAATTTGTCATAGAAACGTTCATGAAATAAAATTAAAAAACCATTNTACTTGGAACTACTAAAAAACTCTTATTAAACTGTCTTCTGATTTATTTATAAGTATTGCTTAAATATGTTGCAAAACTGCAGTAGAAGATGTCTTTACAAAACTACTTTTTAAGAGTGTTAGACAAATTTTATAGTAACTGCCAAAATGTTTATAAAAATGTTTTGTAGTGTTTGTAAAAGGCCTTACAAAATACTGATAATGACTATAATGTTTTATAAAACGGTGCCAATTTCCTATTCACAGCAGTTTTATGAACACATTGAAAATATTTCTGGGAGAAATGAAGTTTTATAATTTGTTTCTCCGAAACGTTTCCGCAACTATTATAAAATACGAAATTGCTAGTTGGGAAGGTGGGAATCTTGCATTTTGACAATCCTGAATTATTGTGAGTCGACCACTTCGAGACTCATGTTAAGACAAACATTTTAGGAACGGAATTTCGCAAATCAACACTATCATGGCAAATGCTTGGTTGAGTTTTTGGTCTGTTTCAGCAATGCTTTGGTTCAATTTGAAGACGTAGAGGACAATTGGCCGAAAATCGCCATATTGTGGTATATACCACGACAAAGTAGAATCAAGATTTATTGAGATATAGAGCTACATAAACATCTGACAACTTCAACTTCATATCACGTCCTTGAGCACGATTACACCTCTGTTCTCAAAGTACCTAGATCATACCGGGAAATTTTCTGAATAGGTCGTTTCCTACACACATTTGCTTGTTCTTCGGTTCTATTTTTTATTTTCAAACCCCACTCATTATATTGTGGTCTCACTGAGAGATATTTCAATTCTCTCAACAAAATTTGATTGTACATCATAAGAAATCATCTTTTTGAATAAAAAAATACAACTACGATATGTGCATGATCGCATCATATTTTTTTATACAAAAATTCGAAAGACTGTTTACAAGAAGCCACTTCAGATAGAGAAGAGATCATTTCATTATACCATCCAATGACTTGTTACTCGACTTTAAGTTTGAACGTTTCACAAATCTATTAAAGCTTCTCGTGAATTTTTCATTGAAAAGAATTTTTTCATGAAACTCATAATTTTCCACTGATCTATTGGGTATTGTATTTGTTGACGTACTCCTTCACTATTCAAAACCAGGTCATTTTACAAAAATGAAGCACAGGACTGAATGTATTCAGTCATTCTTGGTTCCATTTATCAGACCGATCTTGTCACTTGTCATCTGTCACTACCTGTCATTTGTCAATAATTTTCATTTGTCATCTGTCACTACTTGTCATTCATCACTTGTCGCACCTTTTGCTTGCGATGTCATGAATTTCCATCTAAACTGTTCTACGACGCATTTTTTCCTCGCTCTTTTCCCAAACTGAAAGCCATAAACCAACTCTTGAGTTTTCCACTATCTCAGTATGTATAGAAGGATTTCCTCAACCTCAGTCTTTTTTATTCTTTGCTATTCCAACACTACTTCCGAACGATTTACCACTTCATGATTGGGATCTCCTAAACAAACAAATTTTGCAGACTTGGGAATTTTCTGCATCCGAGGAAATTCGTTTTCTGATTTTCCAATTACTCTATGCGTTTTTTTATTTTCTTCAGCGAAGTAGTTATCTGCAAGTTGTATACGTACCCACATGCATTTTCCGAGTGGTGAAACATATTAATTAAAACTTTTGCTCATTATTCTATCGGATATGTACGGTACGTTGAAGATATTTTTCCAGTGTTATGAATAACTCGCGAAGGGAAATTGCTGGAAACTGTAATGAAAGTAATATAATCCTAAGTTTTTTTATCTGTTTTTGTTGTTATTATTCATTTATTATTCATAGTCAGGTTTGGAAAAATCATATTATGAATTGCAACCACTGGAAATATGAGAATTCATAAGAAACTTAATGAACTACAAATTTGAAACGGTGATCTCCTGGTGAGTTTTGATATTGTGAGTTTATTCACCAATTTTCCGGTTGATTAAACCCTAAGAATTGTGAGAACTGAATTAGAAAACTGAATGTAGAAGTTATTTTGGATTTCCTGAAATAATGTTACCACTTTTTTTCATTCCAAAGAGGATTTTTATCAGAATAGATTGAAATGGCGATTGGCTCACCGATTCTGAGTAACATACATAAAGTATTTTGGGAAAATATACATCGGAATCTACCACAACGGTCCAAAAATATAGTGGAGAAATGTTGATGATGTACTCGATATCTGGGACGATAACCCAGATGATATCCACGTTTTCTTCAGTTATTTGAATCCAAGAGGAGCTACGATGAAATATATTTCAGAAAAGGAAGCCCAAAACCAACTTTTTTTCTGAATGGTATGATAAAAATTGATGAATACGATTCCACAGTTATCATTCATCAATATACACACCTCACAAAAATGTCATGCCTCCGAATCTGAGAAATTGAGACGCATCGGTTATAGATATGATGTTAGAACGATTTTCAGAATTACCAACATGTTGAGATCCCTTTTTACACAAACTAAACCCGAAAATACGGTTGGAAGAACGAAATATTGTTTCCACAATATACCTTGTTCTTGTGAAAAAAGTTATATAGGTGAAACCTCAAGACCCCTAGATGTGAGAAGGAATGAACATCGTCAATATTTAAGGAGAAGATATATGGCAGGATTGGGGATAGGGGTGTATATTCCAAAAAACATCTGGTGATCTCGTTATGAAATGAATGGGAAACAATAATTATCACCAAACAAGCTCCCGAATTTTCAAAATATTCTTTAATAAATGTATTCATGTAGACTATAGCATACGACATTCTTCATTCCTTCAACGTATGTCAAAAGAATCGAAGCTATTCACACTTTGAGGTGGAAGTTCAGAAGTGCTTTTCGTGTTTTGAAAACGAAAACGAATGTTTTTCGAAACTCTGTCCACTGAAAAAAACTGAGTAGGGAAATAATTTTTTTCAAGTGATTTTTCATCTAATTTGTAGGCAAAATTTGTGAGTACGACAAGTAGCTGGCCAATATTACGCGGTAACTTCCTGAGGTGATTTTTCAGTTGCCCTTCATTACATTTTGGAAAATTCTCAATTGATTTAACTTCGTTCATTCTTCAGCAGGTAATATACGCGAAAAAACAATAAGAAGTATTAGATTACAATTCATCATGAAGCAATATTTTCGTGACTGGTGATTCGAATCATATTCATTTCTTACCAAATAGGATATTCATGGATGGAGCAAAGTTTCTACGTACCTGAAACAAAAAATAACATTTAGATATTAAATAAAATAGTGTCATTGAATCAATTCATACAGTTCAATACAATATGAATCCCTATTAACGTGTGATATACGATTCTGAGATATGAAGATACCGAAATAGATCAAATTCTAGGAGTGCCACAAGGGTCAATTCTTGGACTGTTCTCAATTCATATGTACCTTTCAGATTTTCATCAGCCTGTAGCAACTTGCATCGTCCATCAGTTTCTAAGTGATACTCCAGTATATCACCCATTTTCTTTCGGAAACTACAAACTTGCTGGGGATGTAATTAACACCGAACTCCGGACACTAGTCAGAGTATCCACTCATTACATCCTAGATTTCATATTGGGTTTATACAATTTCCACCAAATCAGTTATGAAATTGTATACATTTTGACACATTTTCTACTTATTAGATACATGTTTAGTGCTCTGAGGATGATGAAATAGATGGATATTTTTTCTGGTGCAGGTGAATCATTTTATAACTTTTATAGTATATATTTTTTTATGGAATTATGTAAAACTAAAACTCTTGTAGTAGGATATTTGGCAATATGAAACCAAAAATGCAATATCCTGCTGTCGCAGGATCTCAAAATCTTCTTAGGAAATTAATGAAAAACTTACATTAGTGACTTGTTAGCTTTTTCAAACTGTGCAGGGGATAGTTGAAAAATATGGAACAACAAAATGATTTACCCCTGAATTTGGCTTGATGTTACTGCCTGTGATTTACTTGATGTTCTGGATCTCAAAAGGTGTTGGCAACAGAGAGTAAGTGTTTTGAGTGCCCAGTTTGAAACCGTAGAAACTAGACACGTGTAGCTCAGCAGACAGATGCACCCATGTGCGGGCGGTTCGAATAACTTCTCAAGTTTGTATACACAGCAACCGTGATGTCTTCAACGGAACTGTTCTGCTGATGCCTCCTCATCATCGAAGCATCCAGAAAGTATAAATTGGCCTCTGATGACAGAGACTGCAGGGTCTCTAGAGCTTCAGAACCCAAACTACGAACCCTATAGGAGATAGATCATTGTATTTCACTCCTTTTTTTTACTCAACAAGATGTAATACCTGTATTGTTGTGCAAGTTCTCCATGAAAATTTACGTTGCCAGCCACGTGATTTTCAGTCATTTCCAATTCCTCAGAAGAGGCAGGATACCATTCCAAAAATAGGAGAACTTCTTCTCTTAATCCCATACTAGTGGAAGATGAAATCTCAAATAAACAAAGTACAATGAGAAAAATATCTCTGGCTTACTTTCTCCAACACACTGGACCTCTGCTGCTTTCCAAAAAAGATATAAATCACAGATCACCACCTACCTATATGGGGGGTGACATTCGAACATACACTCAGTATATGATGCTGAACATCCTAAAATGATAAAAACAGTAACCAATATCGATATGATACGATATTGATTGAATTTCTAACTGACGTTCATTCCAAATGATTAATGACAGTTAAAAATCGTTGTTTTGATTTGAAATTTCAATTCTTTGAATTTTGACATGCGCAGATTGAGCTGCGGGAAGTAACCCTGACATTTCTGGAAAAGGGCACAACATAACATAATGAGAAAGAAGCATCAATACTATAATCGTAGCAAGAGGATAATTTTTAGCGACTTTGACAACGAAGTACGGTTCAGGGACGCACGAACAAAGGCCGAAAAATAGAGAAGAATAAGAAACCTCCGTCTGTCGATAATATTCGATATAGTTTCGACAGTGAACTTTTCTGTCAATATTATTGATAGAAAATGTAAACAATGCTTACAGGGGATGATACTACGGAATCTCGGTAAACTCATATACCCCACGTAAAAGTCCTGTTAATTTAGCGACCAACCTCGGAGTGAGAGGTAATATGCTAAATATTCGTGTATACCTTTATTATGGCGTTCTTGAAGCTGTCTAATATAATCTCGTGTCTGTACCGGAATTTATACGAGCACAAAGGTGAAAAAAAAACAGTTTTTTGCTGTTCTCAGTTTCTTTTGCTTCAATGATGTTTACATCTATTATAAAAATTGTGGAGCATCAAAATTCGGATGAATTTAATATGAACCTTTTTTTCATGCGTTCAATCGTTTTTGAGATAGAGGGCGGTAAACGCACAGCACTCTACCGTGCATTCTGTAATCCAAGGTCAACCGTGAATATCTGTGAATATTAGCTTCAATTCTGAATAATTTGAATTATTAGTCAGTTGATATATTATGTTCAACAACATTTTACAATTCACATATATTGATTTAATAATACTTAGGTACCTACTTTGTGTAATTGAAAACTCATTATGAAATAATTATTGTACATTTCAATGTATTGAAAATACATTTGAAATATAAAAATAATTAAGTATTTTATCTTANAAATCTTGTCAAATATAATATATTGACTGATAAATAATACAAATTATTCAAAATTGAGGGTGATATTCACAAATATTCAAAAATGTTGTTAAATATAATATATCAACTGATGAATCATACAAATTATTCAAAATTGAGGGTAATATCCACATATATTTACGGTTGACCTTGGATTACAGTACGCACGACAGAGAGCTGCGCGTTTACCGCCCTCTATCTCAAAAACGATTGAGCACATGAAAAAAAATTCAGATAAATTTTATCCTGAATTTTATGCTTCACAATTTTTATGATGAATGTAAACATCATTTGAGCAATAGAAACTTTTTTTCACCTTCGATCTCGTAAAATTTCCGGTATAGACACATGAGGATTTAATGAGACTTTTCAGACAGCGTTTAGAACGCCATAATGAAGGTATATACAAATATTTATCTTATTACCTCTCATTCCAAGGTTAACCCCTTTTTTATACTGAAGTGACTGGTCTTTAATATTAGGATACCAAAACGAAAAAATATATCTTGCCGACCCACAGTGAATTACGATAACAATCGAGGAAAATGAACGAGACAAAACCAAGTAAATTGACAACATAACACATTAATGATGAATGGCCCATTGAAACAAATTACTAAAGTACCTAATCGCCGCGGTTCTATCTTAAATATTATTTTCTTGCAGTTTTTTCATAACGTCGAAAACGAAGTATAACAGACTATCCACTACCGCTTGAATTGTGGTATTTTTTTATTCTACTACGGAAACGACATGCTCCTTTTTTGTATCTCTGAGGAGATTTTCAGATGCCATATCTTACACATAATAGTTATTCCTTTATATCAAGGTCGGACAAAGAGTGTGTAGAAGCATCGTTTCTATTTTTATAGTACTTTTTGACAAATAAACGATAGTGTTTCATTTATCATCGCTATCATTACTCATCATTCTCGTCGCATCTCTCATCGCCAACAACTCTTCCAACCTAAGTCTAGTGATAACTCATTTTTGTTTTTAAATTATTTTCAAGAATCTGCCAACATTGCATTGAAAATGTTTGAATTCTTGGCAAATAACTGCTGAACTGAGACTCCCTGATTTTTTTGAAGGACTCCAGTATTTGTGCGAATTGCCATGCCATTATTGATTATTCATATGGATTGTTGCTCCCAGATGACTACAGTGAACTTTGAATTGATTTCCGTAGCTGAACCTTTTGGCCTCCATTTCGAATACAAGTCTGACTTTGAGCTAACATTACCGCATATCGAAAATTCCACCCTGTCAATGAAATAAGGAAGTAACTCCACGCACTTTCCATAAAAAGTCTCGCTGACAAGTCAAGAAACTCTATTAATTATAGAAGTAACCGCCACCGGTCTGGATACGAAATTCTCCGGTGGTGCATTTCTCATGAGTGTTGCACCACATCCCGATCTTGCGGAGGCCTCACGCTCTTCAGGGAATCCCCGGAGCGAGTTCCGCCATCATTACACGTCGAGATTACTCCCACTGCAACACTCTATTACCGCCGTCAAAATATTATTTCGTCGTCCACCGGAGCAAAATGGATGTGACAGTGAAGTGGGAACGCAAGTTTAGATTGTTGAGAGGATTTTTATATTTTGCCAAGAAAGTTAATCAAGATGAACAAAACTCTTTTTTGAGTTCGAGGGTGAAATCGGATTCGAGCAAAATAACGTTTATATGTTTGATTGTTTCAACTTGAAAAATGGAAGGTAATATAAAATTATTGATCAAATCATTCGCCAAAATATGCAATCAGAGAGTTTTGCCAAAATACCCAATTATACAGGGATTTTCATAATGAGCGTTAATTAGCCGTTTCTGACAAACTATTCAACGGATCAACCTGAAAATTTCACAGTATGCATAAATCAATATGACCTACACGTTGTCGCTTCTACTATAAAGTAGCGGCTTCTTTGATTTTTCAAATGGAACACCCCGTATATAATATCATATTATGATTCATTATCAACAAATTTGTCAACAAATTCATATACTATTTCTCCATACCTATTTATTACCGTTTACAAGATATAAATTAATTTCGATATTTTTTTTACCAAACATGAACTTTTATAAATGCTGATAATCTTGGACTCTCTTGCACTAAAAGGATCAAATTTGGAAAGAAGTGGGGTGATACTATGAGGATCTTCACTCCATGGCAATCCATTAGATTATTTCGTGTGGGGTTTCATTAAAAATATGGTTTACTCTTCTCCAATAACAACAATGGAAGATATGAAATCGAGAGTTACAACTGCTTTCAATAGTTTGACTTCAGACTTGATCAGAAGCGCTACACATGACAATCTTTTGAAGAGATTACATGTTTGTTTGAGTAGAGGTGGAGACGTGTTTGAACATATTCTGAAATACACTGACGATTAAATTAACTCATTAATTTATGGGTTTATTATTTTCAGTTCGTGTTTCAGCGTTAATAAAACTATTGTTTGAAGAGAAGTTTCATTCGATGGTTGAGGAGTATTTTAATAATTATCTTTCTATTGTATTATCTGTGACTAATTGATAAACATCAAACGAAATCTGTTTTACAAAAATGAGTGATGAACAAGGAAACAATGTCAATTTCCGTTTGAAACAGTTCATCTCGAAAACGGTTCAAAATAGAAATAGTATTATCTGAACAAAGTTAATCTGAAATCGGATGTAGAGCTCAAAAATGTTGAAATATACAGGGTGTTCCGATTGGAAAAATTGAGTTTTACTCATTTTTTCATGAGATCAAAGTATCTGCATTTTTTGAAGACCCTGTATGAGGCAAATGAAAATATGATTCGAAGTGAAGATCCTCATAGTATCACTTCACTTCATTTCAAATTTGATCGTTTTAATGCAAGAGAGTTCAAGATTATCAGCATTTATAAAAGTTCATGTTTGGTGAAAAAAATATCGAAATTAATTTATATCTTCTAAACGGTAATAGATAGGTATAAGAAAATAGTACATGAATTTGTTTGCAAAGTGATAATGAATCATAATATGATATTAAATAT
This sequence comes from Leptinotarsa decemlineata, assembly GCF_000500325.1. Classification (NCBI taxonomy): domain Eukaryota; kingdom Metazoa; phylum Arthropoda; class Insecta; order Coleoptera; family Chrysomelidae; genus Leptinotarsa; species Leptinotarsa decemlineata. The sequence goes on from NW_019294864.1 coordinate 12,956, forward strand.
TAGGTGTTCCATTTGAAAAATAAAAGAAGCCGCTACTTTATAGTAGATGAGACAACGCCGCTTCGTCTAAAATATTTCAGGCGTGTAAGTCATATTGACTTATGCATACTGTGGAATTTTCAGGTTGATCCGTTGAACAGTTTGCCAGAAACGGCTAATTACCGCTCATCATGAATTGCCCTGTATAGTATCCGCCAAAAAATCCACGTATATCTATTCGCCAAAATATGTAACATTAAATGTTTCACCAAAATACGCACCTATAAAACATTCGCCAAAATATATAATCCACCTGAGCATTCGCCAAAATACATACCGTTGAATCATACGCAAAAATATTCAACACTAAAATATTCGCCAAAATATACACAAATACAGTTTCCGCCAAAATATTCCTCTAAAGAGCATTCGCCAAAATATGCTACCATATGTATATTTTGAGTATTAACTTTTTGTTCAGTAATGTCACATCAAAATCAGTGCGGCGATGTGAAATTCTGTCAACTATCTGCTGTATCAATGAATGAAGTGCACGAGAGAGAGTTTGATTTTATTCCAAATCATTCTACACTAAAGCGTGTGTTTAACGGCTCTCATGGTATTAGTTTTCGAAAATGGGACACTTTTTGAAATTTTTCAGATTGAGTGATTTCGCAAATATTATTTTCTGTAATAATCATTCTCAGTTGATTGCATCTATGCGAAAAATGATCATTCTGATTATTAACTGACATGTAGATAATGATTTCATAGCTATCAGTTTCATCATCATCAGTTTTATCGCTCCCAACTTCCGTAGTTGAATGCATCTATGTGAAAGAAAATCAATTTTGTTGTCGATAAATAAATATCGATATCATAGCTACCAATTTTATTGCTCACGGAAGTATTTGCATAAAATAATTATTTTACAAACGATGTTATTAGACGTATTTTTTTCATCAAGTTCGAACATTTAGGAAATCATTCGATATAATCATCCCGTTCCGTAAACAGCTGATTATCATGGGATTGTCGTTCAGAGCGATCAACCTAGCTACATAATCGTGCTGGCATTGTGAATACGTTTCAACTGAGCGACGCAATAACTGGATATCATTGTAATTTTGTCTAAAATCCAACTAATCCGTGTTACTGGCCCTAAACTACGATGATGGTAATTATGCACTGGTCATAACGACGAGCTCAACCAGATAGTTTGGGGTCAGCCCAGATTATCGTTGAAGAGGTCTATGAATTTGGCGCGAGTAATGATGCCAATTATGTACTATAAAGGAAGGAGGAGGAATATCGTTGAATTTTCTAAAGAACTCAGTGGAAAATGACGTAATATCATTTCAGAGTAGTTGAGATGGTATAAATCTTTTATTATTTCCTCGTTGAAGTATTTCAAAACATGGAACTACATTCAAACGGCTATATTGTCGAGAATGGAAAAATAAAGTTCGAATCAGATTTGGAATTCTTTCTCGTTTCGGAATAAATAATTCAAATGATGAATTTGAAATTAATCAATGCTGATTTGATTGAAGATTCTCAGTTCAATATTCTATATCATTTATTCAACAACTATCGCATTGATTGTGACAACAGTATTCATTTCCTGTAATTTTTGGGTCCAATTTTTGTCACAGAATCAGGTTCCAAATTTCATTTCAGGTCATCACAATGATTTTGAAACTTAGTTGAGTGGAATCGGAATACCGGTTTTTCAATTTAGGCTTTCGTTGCCAGTTTTTATTGAAGTTTTTTCTGTCTCAACTTAGAACACATACTCATCTCTTGAATATAGTTACAGAGGAGTCGCTGGATGTAAAGAGAACCTGCTCATCGATAGATGTGTAACGCAGGACTCGATACAATATAAGCGTAACCTCTCTATGGCCTGGATCGATTACCGTAAGGCATTTGATACAATTTCGCATGAGCTCATCTTGCATTTGATCAGATGCCTTGCGGTACCCGATAACATAGTGAGATGCATTGAACAACTGATACCACTTTGGCGAACTCGCTTCACCATAACNCTCTCGAATCTCAAAATCATACCGGCTTGCCGCACTAAGGCAGAAATCTTAGCCGCACAGATGCAGAAGGCTGTCATTCTTGGCTCACTGCGTTTGCTCAGGGCACATGATTCTCGGACCCAATGATCACTTACCCCACGGTGTGGGGAGTTGTCATAGGTTGATTATGCTGGCGCGTCCTCCCGAATGTATCGGGGCTTCGGGGGATAGGGCCTGACCAGCCACACTACGATGATAATCCTAATTGATATTTCCTTAATAAACATTGAATTAGACAAAAATATTCGTTCGAAACAAATACTTCAATATGAACACTGAATCAGATATCATTCACAGGATTTCTGCACATTCATTCATTCAGTCTAAGAAATATTGTTCAAATTGAAAGATGGTATACTTTTAGAAGAGGTTAATTATTGAAAAATAAAAGGTTGTGTTTTTCTACGTCTCCATCTTCATTTGAAGATTATGAGTACTAATTTCGATTCAATTATTTTTTGATGAACCAATTAATACAGAAGTGTTTTGGAAGAAGAAGCTCCCTCGAAATAACTATTTTCAAACATTGAATCACACCAAACAAAAAGTTTTTTTCGAACCTACTACTTCCAAAGGAACATTGAGTTATACAAAAACACTTTTTTCTATTCAGTATGTACTTCAAACATCCATTATAGAATTGAATCAGATATCAGTCACCTCTCTTTGTAACATTCCTACATTTTTTTGTATGAAGATGGAGAAGTATGAAGTCAAGTCTCTGTTCGGAGTTACAGTTCCGATTATTGAACCACAATCTCAGTATACCAATCCATATTATCGTGAAAATAGCATTTTTTCCTAGAAGCTAGCCTCTAAAGAAAAACCCATCACCCACAAAGAATCCGACAAAAACGCCCCCATCCCCTAATAACATATCAGAAGATTAATGCCCCGCCCGGCCGAATTGGAAATTACTTTGGAGGAAATTTGCATTAATAAAATTCGGAGGTTGTGTGTAGAAACAGTGAGTGAGAAAATCGATGCTACACTGCTTTTATGAAATATGGTCTTCAAACAGGCCAACAGTTGTATTTTGCATAATGCCGGGTTTTGTGTAAGTATAGCCGCAGGTGATTTATCGCTGTGGAGTTTCATATTTCGAATGATTACTTTGCTGGAGAAACAATGACGAAGAGGAGATTCCTGAGGGATATGATTTAACAGAAGAAGTTGAGCATAATACAAATGATCTTATATCACACTCAGATGCATAAAAACGGCAATCATGAGATGTTAACAAATTTTGGTTTTGTTAAACTTTCATATTTTCATCTTGATTCTGACACATTTTTGATGATTGGGAGAATAATTCACATAAAACAGATTTTCTAATGAGGCCCGATTTATACACATTCACTACACATTATTCAGATTCAAGAAGCTATGTGGTAGAATATAGTATTCAGATGCCATATAAAACAATTCTAAATGCAAGTTTGGCTAATTTTCTATACACTGTATTTCAGTCATGTTATTATCTCGATCGATTAATTTCGAATTTATGATTCATCCTATGAAGAGTTTTTTACAACGATAAAATGTGAAGCAGACGGTTGCAAAAAAATATAAACCAATTTTTCATTATCAAGTGTTGCTGCTGCTAGAAAAAAACTTTGCCTGCATTGTTCTAATGCGGTAATACACATTAATCCGAAATGTCAACGTTTCAGTGTGATTTCTGTAGCTTAAATGCATTCTTGCATAATATTCATTGTCTGAGAAAATTTACATAGAATATCTCTAGAATATAGAGTCGATGTGTTTCTTGTTTCGGACATTAACAATAAAGACGATTATTATTACTATTATTATTATTATTCATGTACCTGAGAATGTTTCTTTGAAAATGAGCGATTACCTTGACGATAATGATATTACCAAATTCAAAACGAGGTTTACGTTTTGCAAACAATGCATATACTGAATTACATTATTTCGGACTCACATCGTTTAATATGATATAAGATGATTTGAAATCCTTGAAAGGATCAATAAAATTAAAAATATTAGCGGAAAAAATCAATTATATTGGTCAAGAAAACCCTGAAATGAAATTACAATGAAATAAATTACAAGCAACAATTGAAAATGAAACAATAACGAAAGTAATTGAAATTAAAAGAGTTCAAGCCAATTTAATTCACGACGTTTCGATAATCCTCTGATGTAAGGAAGTGCAAGTACTGGTTGTGTACTCACTTTCTCCTTATAGGTCAAAAACAATAGTGTAGGGTGAAGTGGGGTAACAGTGTAGTAAATATATAATAATTCATGAAAAGATATTATCAAAAAATGTGATTGAACAAATAATATTGTTTTTATTATTTCCGTGAACTTGATGTACCTTAAGGTTTTCGTTGTAGAAATAACAACTTCTTAAACATAATGTCCTGGATTTTATAGGGTTTTTTTTCAAACAGGGTTCATACTACACACTTCTCCAGACTTTTGGGGCAAGTGTGTAACTGGTTTGTATCTCAAATAGTTATACAGTTGAAATTATGTGGGGCAAGTGTTTAAAACTACTTAATACACTGAATAACACAATAGACAAATGATTCCGATCGTACAACAAAATGGTACATAAAAAAATAAAATAGTGTCATTGAATCAATTCATACAGTTCAATACAATATAAATCCCTATTAACGTGTGATATACGATTCTGAGGTATGAAGATACCGAAATAGATCAAATTTCAGGAGTGCCACAAGGGTCAATTCTTGGACTGTTCTCAATTCGTATGTACCTTTCAGATTTTTATCAGCCTGTTGCAACTTGCATCGTCCATCAGTTTCTAAGTGATACTCCAGTATATCACCCATTTTCTTTCGGAAACTACAAACTTGTTGGGGATGTAATTAACACCGAACTCCGGACACTAGTCAGAGTATCCACTCATTACATCCTAGATTTCATATTGGGTTTATACAATTTCCACCAAATCAGTTATGAAATTGTATACATTTTGACACATTTTCTACTTATTAGATACATGTTTAGTGCTCTGAGGATGATGAAATAGATGGATATTTTTTCTGGTGCAGGTGAATCATTTTATAACTTTTATAGTATATATTTTTTTATGGAATTATGTAAAACTAAAACTCTTGTAGTAGGATATTTGGCAATATGAAACCAAAAATGCAATATCCTGCTGTCGCAGGATCTCAAAATCTTCTTAGGAAATTAATGAAAAACTTACATTAGTGACTTGTTAGCTTTTTCAAACTGTGCAGGGGATAGTTGAAAAATATGGAACAACAAAATGATTTACCCCTGAATTTGGCTTGATGTTACTGCCTGTGATTTACTTGATGTTCTGGATCTCAAAAGGTGTTGGCAACAGAGAGTAAGTGTTTTGAGTGCCCAGTTTGAAACCGTAGAAACTAGACACGTGTAGCTCAGCAGACAGATGCACCCATGTGCGGGCGGTTCGAATAACTTCTCAAGTTTGTATACACAGCAACCGTGATGTCTTCAACGGAACTGTTCTGCTGATGCCTCCTCATCATCGAAGCATCCAGAAAGTATAAATTGGCCTCTGATGACAGAGACTGCAGGGTCTCTAGAGCTTCAGAACCCAAACTACGAACCCTATAGGAGATAGATCATTGTATTTCACTCCTTTTTTTTACTCAACAAGATGTAATACCTGTATTGTTGTGCAAGTTCTCCATGAAAATTTACGTTGCCAGCCACGTGATTTTCAGTCATTTCCAATTCCTCAGAAGAGGCAGGATACCATTCCAAAAATAGAAGAACTTCTTCTCTTAATCCCATACTAGTGGAAGATGAAATCTCAAATAAACAAAGTACAATGAGAAAAATATCTCTGGCTTACTTTCGCCAACACGCTGGACCTCTGCTGCTTTCCAAAACAGGTATAAATCACAGATCACCACCTACCTATATGGTGGGTGACATTCGAACATACACTCAGTATATGATGCTAAACATCCTAAAATGATAAAAACACTAACCAATATTGATATGATACAATATTAATTGAGTTTCTAACTGACGTTCATTCCAAATGATTAATGACAGTTAAAGGTATACATTTTTTGATGTCAGATAATATATTATACTTATCAGATTATTATATATCTTACATTTATATTGATTTATTCAAAGGAAATTTCAAGGAAGTAAAGTGAGTTAATATATTTTAATTTTATCTTTATTCAACAGCTGTACATTTCTGACAATTAAAATGAAATTTTTGTGAAAATCTTTAAATTTTTAATAATGTAAAAAAGAAAAGTATTAGTGTTCTTTTTCTTCATCTTCTGGACGTTCAAGAATTTCTGTCGTTCTTCGTTGTCCTGTTTCGTTTTTTCCAGATCTTCTAGAATTCCAGAGTCAAATGCACTCTCTTCTTCACTGTCACTTTGCAATGATACCGCATTGAAGCAATTTTGCCCATTACACTGACCACAAGCTGAAGTATCAGACAAGGCCACCTGATTCGATGTTGGTGAGGGACAAAATCATTGGTCGAACGCAGATCAATTCCAAGAAGAAAAAGGTGGATGTTTTGGGAGACGTTATTTCTTCAAAAGAAGTTGAAACAAATCCAGAGAAAATCGAGGCAGTGGCCAACACTGACGAGCAAGCATGACGTATGAAATTTCGTTGGACTCTGCACCTATCACAAAACCCAATCAGATAAATGATTGATTCTGGTCAAACAAGTAGATTTAAAAAAAAAATATAACACGTTATTACTTCTTGGAAAACAGGCAATTTATAGGAATGTTAATTATTTGCTTTCAATGTCAAACCTTGTCCAGATGAATAATTGATTCTGGCCAAATTATTGATGACAAAATAGTTAAGGCTTTTGTGATCGAGGTTTTTAGAGTTCGATTTCAATTTATGAGCTGATGAAATAACAAAGATGGTCTGCTGATCACAATTGATGTAATTTTGAGCAGAGTCAATTTCAGGAAACTGAAAACGGAAGGAAAGTTGAGTATCATATGTGCAATGACTAGTGTTGCATTTTTCTATCGACTGGTGGAAGTGACAAGTATACAAACTGAATAGTGAAAGGCCAAGGATGTATCCTCGAGGTACACCTTCAATTACGGGTAGAGCCACTGAGATGATACCGTCTACTACAACTTTTTGAGATCTTTTCGATAGGTACTTTCTAACCAGAGACAACGCATTCACAGAATAGCCGAAAAAGCTGGGTTCATCGTACAGGATGTCAAAGTCATGAGTGTCGAAGGCTTTACTGTAGTCTGAAAGGACTGAACAAGGTAATTAACTTCCGTTGACAGTCTTGAATATTCAATATCGTTTCTGCGTAAAGATCGGAAAGGTCGAAGATATTCAGTTGTTAGTTTCCTAGATAGAAGGTTTTATTGGAATACCTCCATAAAACATTTCTCTTCTGATATATTACTGTTTCCTTGTTATCTACGAATCCAGGTCAAAAACAGTGCTTGGACGTAAATCTTCCACATTGCAGTTAAAACGAAAAGACGAAGTACATTCGACAACAGAATTTCCTAACGATCCTGTTAAAGTAATAATAACGGAATAAAACCCGGAGATGAACGTCTTTAAATTACTGGGAAGCATGTGGCGCTCGAGAGGAAAAATGAAAAAGTGCTCAATATGAAAGATGACCTTTATAGCCTAGGCATCTGTTACATGATCCTGAGGAAGAAACAGTGTTCCATAGTGCTTGATTGAAAAACTGAATATGATACAAGGTGACCAAACGAATCTGAAATAGTGCCGTTCGTTACAAGGAATCACCTCAACATATAAGAAAACGTTTCATCAGTTCAGACTGCATAAGGAAAATGTTAGGACCTATCGATTTTTGATTTAAGAATGTTATTTTTCCAGTGACTTCAGTACCATCTCTATTTCTCTAAGGGATAGTGGCAATTCGATGGTTCACAGTGGAATAAATCAAGGGGAGGCAAGTCTGGTGACCGAGGAAACCGTTCAGTGATGGCTTTCTTCAAATCCAGTGCTGTGATAAAATGCTTTGAATTTATACAGAGTGTTTTTGCACGAGTTTTTTTTTTTCATTGAAAACAGTTAAAAAATATCTCAAATGCAATCTCCTACGAGAAGTAGATATTTCATTGGGGCTTTGAAGGGGGAAATCGGACCATTCTTGATTATACCCGTATTATCCATCAATAGATCATAATATTAATGGCAATGGCAGTAGAACTTACTGAAGCAGATTATTAGTCACGAAGTTGTTTTCTTAATGGAGTCTCAGTGAAGAAATTTATATTTGAATGGCACCGTACTTATCCCTGATTAACATCAAGAAAGCCGTTTGATTTCATATTCATGAGGCTTCAATAACTCGCCTCTAACATTTCTGAATACTTCAGATATGATTCTTTTCTAAGTTCATCAATATTAGCAGCATTTGATCTATGAACAACGAACTCTTGATATTCCTAAAAGGAGTTGCATCCTGTGACCTCTCAGAGGTCACTCTTCACATAAAAATATCTGAAAACTCCCCCTTACTGGCTTACCTTCTGTATTATTGTTGGTTTCCAGGTTGTGAGTTATATATTTCACTACATTTGAAACTGTTCTGGAATGATTCACAATGACTTGGGATATTCCACGATGATACCGAAGGTTCCAGCCTATTCTCAAATATTCCACAACATTCCAGAATATGGTGAATGAGGAGACGAGAAAAATTCATCACTTTCATTTCCTCACAACGAATTGAAATCTCCCGGAGCATAAGGCAGCATCGGTGTATCTTCAATAACGTAGGAGTATCGACTGATATTTGCAGAGACTGAATATGCTGATTATGCCGGCAGCAAGTGCATGAGGGTCTCTGGCGCCTCAAAGCAAGCCCTTCACCAGGTGTCAGGAACCTCTGAACTCATCACACGACCAAAGCCTAAGGTGGTGAAAACATCAATCTGATGTTGATGAACCATACAGTTTCTGACTTCAAGCAACCAGACCTGAGAACAGTTCAGGTCATATATTTTGATAAGTAGAGCTCTTCAATGTTTCTGAAGTAGACCTGATGTATCGGCTCGTCCTTGTATTATCGACGAATAGAGGTGATCTCTGCGGCTTTCATGTAGGACATTTGCTAAACAGGTTCCAATTGGGCGATTGGAATTGGAATGAATTTATTTTCCATTACTGATAACTTTCATCATTAAATATTTGTCTATTAATGATAATAATAGATATTCAAGACAAGTTTTGCACACTACATGTGGAGCACAGGATTTATCTTGATCTCCTAAATGAACACCAAAATAGACTTGATATGCCCATTTTATGAAATCACAAACTGATTTTCTACTGTCCTTTACAATGTACTCGCCACATATGTAGCAAGAAACGTTCGGGTTATTCACAAAACAACGCGTGCTTATAGAAGCCATGGATTTCAGTTTTCATAAACAAACTCTTGCAACGAAACTCAATTTCAGATTAAATTTTGCAATGAAATGCAGTCGACTTTATAGAGAAAGTACTATTTACTTATCAGACAATAGTTACGAAGCAATTAGCGCTAATTCCATGTCATGGGCATTTCCAATAACTACACTTCAATTAGTAGTCATTAGTATGCATTTGTCTTAAAATTTGTTAAGTTTCTTTATAAACATATTGCAATTATAGTGTTGGAATAAACAGAAATTTAAGAATATTTAAGTATTTGATGAGTATGTTATATCTCGAAAACTCGAGCTGATATAAAGAAAATGTTTGTATTTTGGGAATCACCACGGATGAATTAACCAAAATCAGTTGATTTTTTTCGACAGCAAGACAAACATTTTTTTTGGTGGGCTGTGTTATTCATGAAAACACTACCATTTAGTAAATTAGTGTCAGGTGAAGACAGCACCAATGATAAATCATCTGCGTAGGCAGAGTGATGACAACTTCTCAAAATGCAATCTGATTGATGTAGAAAATAAACAACAGGAGTCCCAAAACCGAACCTTGTGGGACATCAGACATTTAGATTTTTCTATAATATTTCATATTATTAAAATTTATTCGTTTTCTGAATATCAAGATAAAAATAGAACATCATCATTTTGATGTATTGAATTTCACTGAAAAAATACGTATTTTCATCAAAATGAAAAAAATGTTACATATTTATAATTTCCAATATTTCACCAAATATTCAAATCACGAAAAAGTTGTATATATAACGTCGCATAACAATCTTCATTCAGATGATGGTCATATATACATCATTTCTGTGATCATCTCATTATACACTTAATTGTCGACAAATATTTTGGTCCACCTGTCTTATGAAAACCATCGAAGGACTGATATTGTATACAATCAATATTTACTGGGAAATTGAAAAGACCACCTCATACAGATATATCTCCTTCGTGAACTAGCTCAAAAATCGCGGCCCTAACAATTCCGGTAACTCTATCTCCCCGGACTTCGAAACTGCCTCCTCGTGCCAAATTACTGTCGGTTGTTCCTCCCTATCATTTCCCTTTTGAGTGTAATATGCTTTAAAACATTAATGAGTCTTAGAACGAGCATCAAATTAAATTAGCTCATACGGTGTTTTAAAGGAGATAATTTCTCCAGGAATTTCTATTGGAGGGAAGGGACGAAGCGTGAGGGGTTTGGTGGATAAATGAGATTTCACGAGATGCTCTAAATAAATGAAGAGATTTCATATGAAGGAGTTGGAAGTATGATCATGAGCAAGGGATGTCACAACCTCCCTACCACAATACTATTAAGGAGTAGTCTCTCACATTTTTCAATGATCTCACGAGTCTTCTGAAACTATCATACATTCTAGAGCAATTTCAATAGATACAAACCATATTGATAATCAATCATCAATATTATGACTTGACGAAGGCCGTTTCTGCTTGATCTTGATTGGCGAAGTTTCCACCGGTGAGAGAGTTATCGAAGTGCTCGAAAAATAATCGGTTGACAAGGAGTCTGAGGAGTATAGTGGGTTGGGCAGAACCTCGACCCTCAATTCGTTCAATTTTCAGACGACGATTCGTGAATGGTGGGAATGACCACGATAGGATTCTACTGTGATGGTGTGACCCAGTAACAGTAATTTATTTTAAATCACACCAGCCGCTGGGCACTATACAATAACTTTGGTCTTTCTTGGTGGTTTTTGCTTTTGCAGGAAAGTGCTTAGGAAGCT
>NW_019294865.1:1425-13846 GCF_000500325.1 Leptinotarsa decemlineata
GCATGAAGCGTGTGGCAGTGAAGTTCGTTTCAAAATTACTGAACTTTGACCAAAATAACCTCGCATTAACATCGCTCAGAAATTGTTGAATGTCGTCCAATCTCCCCAATGGAACAGCCCGGGGGAGACAAAACCAGAAAAAACACGCAAAGTTAGATTGAATGTGAAGGTTTTGCGCACTGTTTTATCCGATTTCTGTGGCATAGTGCATCGATAGTTCTTGCCATATGTTTGTACGGTCAATTCCAGTATTGTGGAAACATGGCTTTTGCATCATGATAATGCAACTGCTCACTCGTCATTGCTTGTTATCAATTTTTTGGCCAAAAACAAAACCGTAATCAATTTCCAGCCACCGTATTCACCAGATTTGGCCTCTTGCGACTTTTTCCTGTTCCCAAAATTGAAGATATCCATGGAAAGACGGCGTTTTGCGACGATTGTAACATTATTATATCCGGTTCGGAGACATTTATCTTCTTGGAGAAAACTGATGCCTGGGTTTTTGCGGCATTGAAATTGAACCTGATTACTTTCACCCCAATTCGAAATTACTTCTAGATCCTCCTTAAGATATGCAACCTCCTGCTGCCGGTGAAGATGTGCCTCCATAGCCGATGTCCTGGAATCCAAATGGTGTGACGAGACAAGTGTGCTGTCGTCAGCAAAGCAATATATTTCATTCTTGGTTTTTTCATATCATTAATATACAATAAAAAGAGGGTTGGAGACAATATGGTTTAGATTAGATCATTATGGGGCTTCTGTGCTGAACAGCCACTACACTGCGACCTTTGCAGGTCTATTGTGTGTGCCCTTATGTATGCTAGAATTCCTTGTCTAGGCCCGTCCTTGTAACTAGACTCCATAGGCCAGACCTCAAGTTCCCCATATATTGGGAGGGTTGTGGTTTTTCCTCTCCTAATGTTGCAAACCTTATCCTTGACAGACCTTCGCAATAGCATAGTATGTGTACGGAGGTTCCCTCATCCTCTTGGCAAAGCCTGCATAGGGCTATGTCTGCCAGTCCGATGTTGTTCATGTGTTTGTTGAGTCTACAGTGTCCCGTCAATAGCCCGACCAGAACTCTAGTTGGTCGCCTATTCAGACTTCAGTAGGTACTTCGTGAATTTTGGCGATGGCTCTTCAATGAACTCTTTGGCCTGTCTCATACCCGGCGCCTTATTCCACCATTTTTGAGATTGTTTTTCCTTCCAGTTGCTGTTACAAGTTTTTCGCAGCGCTTTTGCTATACCACAAAAGGGTTCTGGGCCAATGGGGGAGCATCGTGCTCCTTCTCGTGCTAGTGAATCAGCCTCTTCGTTGCCCTTGTATCCTGTGTGCCCTGGTACCCAGGCTAATGAAAGTCTGTTTTGACTACCTAGTTCTTGTAGTTTTTCTAGGCTGTTCCAGACCAAATTAGAATTGACCTGCATGGAGCTAATTGCTTTTATAGCTGCTTGGCTATCAGAGTATATTGCAATAGTATTTTTCTCAAACTCTTGCCTTAGTAACTCTTCTGCGCAGTGACGTATTGCTGCCGTTTCTGCCTGGAATATCGTCACTTTTTAACCTAAGCTTAGTGAGACTTATGTCTTTGATTTAGTTATATAGACCCCTGGGGAACGTTTTTTCAGGAAGCTGAATAGCCATACACAAAAATAATCCGAAAAGCCATAGCATCGGAGTTTGGACAGCAAACCCTCATGCCACATACCGTTGCCACTTCTCACGTGAACAAACAACGTAGGTGTCTTTACTTTTACTCTGTTGGTAACTTTTTTTGAAAAACTAAAATTTTGACTATTTAACTTCAGGGACTTTATTTCCGATCGCGACAGAGGACGGTGCCGATAACGACCGTCCTTAAAGATGGCAGGTGAATGTCGTGATCGAAGTGGAGTCCAAAAGTGTGGGGTTTTTCTTGAATTCAGTCAAATTCGAATAAATATTGTGATGGAAGATATTTTGAGAGGGTTGGCGACTCCTACTCCAGTAACCAGGCTGAATGTCGACGGATTCGATGAGGTCATCAGGGCGATAATAGATGTTATTTGTAAAAGTCATTTCGAGAGGATTGACCGTAAAAAAATTAGAACTTTTAATGAAAGAAAAACTGAATGAGGAAACTTAGAGGGCCAGTATTGCTTCGAGCATAATAACTGCGCCCCCGGACGGAGCTTTTGTTCACTATGGTCAGGAGGAGTCTGGCCACATGCGCCTCGACTGAGAAGCAACGGCCACATAAATTAAATAAGAAGAAGAAGCTACCTTCAGGGTGTTGATCTTTCGGGACGACATGCGCGTACATTGTTTTACTCTTATTATTTTTCGCTAACGCGCCAAAAAAAGTAAAACAAATATATACAGGGTGATTCAAAAGTACTTTGACAAACTTTAGGAGGTGATTCCTCACAATATTCTAATATGAGTTGTCTAAATAAATAAATGCCCGGAAACGCTTTGATTCCAAAATACAGGATGTTGAAGTTTTATTTTTATTTTTATTTTTTCAAATAACTTTTGAAATACTGAACTCAAAATAACGAAACAAAAAACTCATAATAATAGGAGGTTTTTGAGGTGTCGAATTCGAACCTGATGTTACTTGTAGGGGGCGCCACCTACACGTCTTTTTCTTTCATAAAGATTCATAACTTTTTTGGGCGTACTTCTAGCACATTTTTCAGTAAAAAAATCGATTCCTCTATCATATCTACGTAAATAAGCTACCCTTGTTACTAGTCGCTGTAAGCAACCGTTTTCTAAATATTTGGACTTGAAAACTTCAAGTCGATTATTTGATAATCGATGCATGTTAAAGTTATTACGAATATTTTGCATTTTTCACAAGAATGCTTTGGAAATGAATTTGACGTTTTACTCGTTTGAAGAGGTCATTACTGTTGGGTACGTTCCTTCATGACATCCTTAAGCGAAATAGTTATTTTTGTATCAAGGGTGCCATAATCAGTATTTGTTTTGAAAAAATTTGCAACAAATGTCAACATTTTATTTCAGGAAATTTTTAATATGTAGAACAAACTAAAATAAACGAAACCAAATTGTATTCAAATAAATTGTTGGAAGTTTCCACCTTCAGCAAAGATACAGGCAGTCAGTCGTCTAGTCATTGAATCTCGTAAGTACCCGCTCAAAAATTATTGGTGTGTTTCTTATTGTTTCACAGGCGTCTACTATTCGGTTTCTTAGATCTTCCTCGTTCACTACTGAAGTCTTAAAAACTAGTGACTTCAAATGTCCCCAAAAATAATAATCTATCGGAGTTAGATCTGTGGACCTTGGTGCCCACGCCTGGTTAGGTTCTTCTACACCCCTAATCTTGGAAACGAAGCGTTTCCGGACATTTATTTATTTGGACAATTCATATTAGAATATTGTGAGGAATCACCTCCTGAAGTTTGTCAAAGTACTTTTGAATCACCATGTATATGTATGAAAGCTTGGCGTATCAAAGTTTGAGTTCTTCAGTGAAATGATATTTTAAAGATCCAGTTTGTTAATTAACAGAAAATTTTCACTGGTTTTCTTTTGAACAGGACAGGGACAAGAAATTATGGATGACTGACCATTGCCCATAGTCACAACCATTTGAATGTAGTGAATAGAAACCATTTCACGAGCACTTTGAAAATGCCCTATGATATATATGAGAAAGAAAGGAAAATGGTATTGAAGGAATATGAACGAGTGAAAGTTGAAACAATTTTTTTTTAATCTGAAAGAAAATTAAAATACGACTGCAATGACTAAAATATTGAATACCACAGTGTCACTTCCGGTTATATCGGAGAACTCTGAATCAATAGTCTGGCATCACACGCCCAATCTTCGTAAGTTTAATACATGATAAAGTGGAAATTGGAGTCTCAATTCGAATTCAGCAGGAAATTTAATCCTCGAAAACAATTACACACTTAGATATTAACAGAGGTTCCACCAATTTCGTGTAATAGAATTTTAAGCTGCTTTGTAGAGAAAATGACGATAACTGCTGTATAGCGTCTGGGACAAATTTAATACTTCTCTGAGTATGATGAGGGGAGATTGGTGATATACGTTATTATTGTTCTCTTGACGCTTCATTTTAGAGATACGTTTAATTTCAACAAATTTGATATAACTCCAACCGAGAATTTGGAGAGTACGGTAAGAAACATGAATAGTTATCACCTACAAGTGAGGAAATGAAAAGTTGACCACTTTTTCCAGAAATGATATTCTGATTTGATTGTAGAAGATGTATATATTGTTACGTAAAACGTGATCAAATAGGTGGCAAGTTCATTAATGAACAGTTCCATTCAATTGTATGAAAATACTTTCTGTAATATCAGTACTTCACTTCTGTAACAATCAATTGTAACAATTGTTTAACCCTGCGTAGTTCTATCGAACTACTGTCGTATTAATGAAAACAAAAACAAATATGAGGTACTTTTATTGAATTAGAAAAAGTCAACATAAATTAATAAATTCTTATATAAACATAAAAGCAAACCTTAACCTTATAATAAAATAAAAACATGATTTAAGGTAGAACACCATATACGTTTAACATAACATGTGANGGCGGACCCAATTACTCCAGGTATTTTTGTAAGGATGTTATGCGGCATTCTTTTTTTGACTTTCGTGGGTACGTGTTTTCCCCATTTTGTATTGTCTTTCCCTAAATAGTATGCTGCATAGCAGTCTTCATTGAACTCAACTTCACTACCACTTTCAATGTCCGAATGAAGAATTTCAGTTTCAATTATATCATCTTCATCACAATCACTTTCGTCCACAATTTCATTGTTTATGAGAGATCGAGCGCGACCTACGCAGGGTTTACTGACTCACTTTCAACCATTTTCTACTTCTGATAAACTTTTAGTATAATTTGTCTCATTCACGTTTTTTTCAGAATCATCCTGAACCTAAATATATCATAATCCTTTTAAACTAGACAGTAAATGTTCAGTATCACAAAAATTCATATGACTGAGTTTCTGACTGAATTTTCTTATTCCTTTGAAAGACCCATTGATGCCATTATTTGTGTAATATAACATCGTTGAAATGACATCCACGACTTCTCTGAGTGGTGCTCTTTCAGTAAGCCCAATTTTCCATGATTCTGGCACATGAATCAGACTGAATACTGGGTTCTGTCTCTGTATTTGTAGAGTAGGGAGGGTGAGTGTAAGCCATAGCACTTAGGCCAATGTGACCCATTGTACATTCTCCCGAGGAGTTGTCCTCCTAGGTCATTGTCCATCCTGTCCTTTCCAGGAAGGTGGACAGGTCGCTGAGAGACATCTCCTTTATATCGGCAGGTGTAGGCCAAGACTCGCCGAACACACACTCTCTTATTGACGATAACGCAGGACACTCGCATAGGACATTCCTGACAGTTTCATCTTCCTGTTCATACATCCTGCATAGATGTATGTCCATTAATTATGTCTTGAAGGCCAATGAAGAAATCAAAATATCTGAGAAATGGTTCTCTTCAAATGGATTAGTTTTGAACATGGAGAAGACAACGTTCATAATATTCAGTCACTCAAATAATAAACTCGACCACAGCTTGTTGCTGAAATCTACCAGCAGATTTATCACTCAAGAACCTTCTACGAAGTTCCTTGGGCTGTAAGTGAATGAACGCTGTACATGGACTACCCATATAAATGAAGTGTGCAAAAAACTAGCTCAAAAGTGTACCAACTCAGAAAGACCGTCGAAAAATCAGTAATGATGATACTATATTCTGCACACTTTCAGTCAGTAATGATATATGGAATCATAGTATGGGGAGTATCACAGGAGGCTGATAGGGTACTCAAACTCCAGAAGGAGCAGTTAGAAATATCGTTGGAAGTAACCAGGAGAGTAAGCTGTAAGAATATATTTGTACAGATGAAAATCCTGACATTCCATTCTTTGTATGTCACGCATATACTGATATATGCCAAAACAGAGTTGGCCTCATTCAAAGCACTGGGAAACAGTGGATATCCCAAAGAAATGCAGCAATCCTGAAAGTGCCGAATCACCGTCTCCAAAAAACAGAACGGTGCCCAAAATACATGGCAATAACTTTGTTTAATCATCCACCAAACTGCTACAAAGATCTTCCTTTGACTAAATTTAAAATAGTAGTCAAAAATATATGATTAAAAAAAGCTTACTACTCTATAAGTGAGTATTTGGGAAACACAGATTTTAACTAATTTTATATTTTAAGTATGCATGCGTATTTTCATATTTTATATTTTATCAAACCACTTGTTTTTATTGCTTTTAGATGTTTTTACATTTAAAGGTACGCCACTACAATTTCGATATCCTCATTGTTTACGAGTGGCTTTTTTTGTTGATGACAGACGAAAAAGATCCGAAATCACGGCAGTTTTTCAGAATATTTTTATTTGATCTGTGTAGATTTGGATATCTTTCTGTAAAAACACGACAAGTTCTATCCATTATCTTATTACATATCTTATTACATATTACATTATCTTTATTACATGAATGATTATTAAATTCAGGAAATCTTCATTAGAATACCCCAAACGAGACATTTTGCATACAAATAGAAAACTACGAAATATACGTCAATTATATCGCATCAAAATTTGACATATTTGTTGTAACTTCATTTTTTTTTTCAAAGCTTTCTTGGTTTGGTATTGCTTCGAATGATTTACATTTCAAATATTTCCCAAAATCGGATATATCTTGCCAGGGGTGTATTTTTAGGTATAGGACATTCTTCATGAATTTGATATCTTTGTTTTCGTAGCATACAAAAATAATAGAATAGTGTATGGTTTCCATTTGAAAAAAATCGTGTTCCATCAGTTTTCTCGATGTTATGTTTTAGGTGGAAATTTCGACCACCCTGTGAATTATTTTCGAAAATTCGATGGACCTGTTCATGAGAAGATGCTTAAGGTGTGATTTTGTGAAATTTCACATTTCAAACTATTACTGTCTATGAGTTATGATTTTTTTGGAGTTGTGCTGTAACTGTCAAATTTTTCAGAAAAAATTAATATCTCGAAAACTAACAGATTTGGGTATAGGCGTTGTTATACAAAATGGACCTGAAATGTGCTGAGAAATTCAAAAATGTAATAAAATACAGTGTATTCCTTTTGAAATAAGGAAGTTGCCCTCAACTTCCGGTATAACGGAAAGAGACCGGAAGTTGAAAATATTTCAGTTTAGAAAGCCATTTTGTAAAACACACCACCATAAAATTTCAAGTTTTTATTTGAATCGCAATTTTGAATTGCAGGGACATAGCGGTTGCGGTGGTACCGGACGGAGACGGGCGGCACGTTCATATAAATGACATGTCAAAGGTTGCACTTCGCTCCATACTCATTGGATAGCATTGCATCCGTGCGGAGCCGAGGCGGATCGCTATTTATTATAATATCAGTAGTAAATAATAAGTGAAGGTCGTACATTTCCCCAACTCGCATTTAATGAATTATTCTCCTGTAGGATTGGATACAGAAAGTCACTGAACGACACGACACAGGCGTATCCGGTAAAAGTATAGATTGATAGAATATAATCATCATATTCGACGAAACCCCGCCGCGAAAAAAATTGAGTTAAAGTACCAAACGCCGCGGCGCCTAATTGATGAATCCAATATTGGTGAGTAAATGGAAGTCGTGGTGATATAAAGTGAAATGTGATGTAATAAACTCGATCAGTCGCAAAAAGGGAATTCACGGTCTACTCAATGTATATTAAGAACTCGGCACAAATTTTTTGTGAAGTACACACAAGTGTACAATAGGGATTTGACTCACCCTTTTTTCATTACACCAACAAAAGAGTAGGATCATTGGGGAAAAAACTATAATTCATACAGTAGTGTACCAGAAACATTGATAAATCACATATTGATTCATCTGAACCATGGTGACAAAGGAAATTAGCAGCGCTGTATGGCCGAGGGGTGAACCTTCCAATAACCGTGAACCGTCCACCTTCCTGGAGAGGAAGGTGGATGGTTCACGGGTCGCTAGGAGACATCTCCTTTGTTTCGGCAGGTGTACGCCGAACACACTCTTTTATTGACGATAACTCCGAACACTCGCATATAACAGTTTCATTTTTCTGTTCACACATCCTACGTAGAGGTGGGTACACTAGCCCCATATTATGGAGGTGTTTCCTTAGTTGACAGTGGTCAGTCAGAAATTCTACTGTTGAGCGTAGGTTTTTTCTGGTCATCGCCAGATATTTCTTCGGCGCCAGCTTCCCAGGGTCGCCCAAGGTGATATATTTCTCTTTGAGATTCTAACTTTCAAAAAAAGCTTGAAGAAATGAACAAAATTTGAAGTTTTCAGTTCAAAAATTATCAGGGTTTTCATGTAAATTCAAAACTTGTAAAAATTAGTCAATTAACTGAAGTATATTTAATAAAATGATCACGTGAAATTTTTTTTCCATGGATTTTCGTTCATCCAAG
The DNA here is from genome assembly GCF_000500325.1 of Leptinotarsa decemlineata. NCBI lineage: Eukaryota > Metazoa > Arthropoda > Insecta > Coleoptera > Chrysomelidae > Leptinotarsa > Leptinotarsa decemlineata. Next base: position 9,929 of record NW_019294865.1, read on the forward strand.
TGTCTAGAAAGTATGTAATTTTTTTCTCTCAATGATGATATTTATTCGTTTGAAATATTTTTTTTTGTTCAAAGGTCTGTATCGGCAGCGCGTGCAGGACGTGCATCGCCCACTTTTAGCACTATTTTCGACCCTAAATCAAAATTATAAATATAGTGGCGATAAGTTCCCGGAGGTGCGACTGTTTTTTAGGAAATTTCCTCCTATTTTGGAATCTCTTTTAAAATTTTGGATATCTTCCATATTTTCCGAGATATTTGTAGAAAATCAAACCTCTGAGTCTCGTGATCCAGACTAGTTAGGCAATAAATAACTTCAACTTGTTAATTCCAGAAAGAGATTTCTGAATTCCGTTGTGGTCTCGCCCACTAGATGTGCGTTCGTTGAAAGACTATAAGAGCGAGAGCGGGAGAGAGAGATTGAGAGAGAAAGAGAGATAATTCTCAAGTCTATTTCTAGATTTGACAAGCTGAAGCTTCGAGTTTCGATCGGTCAGGAGAGGAATAGGAATAACATTTGGAGAAAGCGATACATTGGTGCAGTGACAGTGCGCAGTCTGATGTTAACCCTCTTCCGGACGTTCTCCATAGTTTTACCGAAGACTGCATTGTTCATTATTCTGTATAAATCTTTTTCAATCTCGTTTGATGCCTTTGCACGTAGCTCTGTATTCAAATCGATATAGGACTTTAGTCATGGACTTTGTTCAAATTTCAACACTCGATTGATTTTCTTCAGTTACAATCCATGTGCTAAGGTCTGCTTCAATGCTCTGTAATGTATGATATATTCTCCTTCGGCTGTAAAGTAGCCATCAACTCTGAAAGCTGTTCGGCTTTTACTGGAGGTTTTCTTGTCTTAGGACATATATGTTCCAGGTAAAATGGTAGATCATTATGTTTGTTATGCAAATGCTGGGAATATTCCAAGTCCACTTCCAGAATGTATCTTTTATTGGCATCATTAGGAATTTGAGTGATATCTATGTTGTCCACTCAAAGCCTCCATATGGAAGATATTGGCTCATTGCCCACCCATACTGATTGTTGACATCATAGTTCATCATGAATGTTGTAGGTTTGGAAGGATCATGATTGTTGATGTACTTGTTATTTGTATGCGATCTCTTTTTTGAGCAAACTTGGTTGTGACAGTGCGCCTGATTCATGACCGAATGGTCGTGAGTTCCACCTCAACCTTTACCAGATATTTCTCTTGAAATGGTTCATCTAGTTGGAGTTGGGATGATTTTAAAACAATACATGTGGCTCGAAGAGTTATTAAGATTGCCCACCCAAAACACGAGACTAATGACCAAACAGTCGATGCCGGTGACATCCAAGAAGCTGAAAAAATCTATTTTGAAACCATTTCCCATGTGATAACACATGTAATACCTCATTCAGGACATGGTGTGTGTCTTCAAGATTCCAGGTCAGAAAAAACACGAAAGATTTCTTTGAAAATTGTAGAAACGTGAGACAAGTGCTGGAGATAACAAGTGCTGGAGATAACAAGGTGAGAAAACAAATATTCAGAATATACGGAAAATGCAACTTCATGATTATTGAATACCATACGAAAAAAAGCTTCCAATTAATTATCTGTAAATGATCTTCAGTCATTCTCGATTGTTGAACACATTCAAGCTTTCAAGTCGTCCGCAAATCGAGTTAGACACCAATCCTAATTCGATTATGACCACACAAGGTTCCTCCAATTTCAATTGAATTATCCCAAATTAATATCTGACTTCCCAAATCATCTAATATTGTACCAGAGCTAAATTAGGTCAACCGGGATAGCTGCGACTAATGAACAGTGCCACGGAAGAAACACGTCTCATCGTAAATGAATGTGAGCATACTTTTTTCTTTTCAATGAAAACAGATACCATAACTATTTGGAAAATATTTTATACTGGTTTAGTGGTCGGCGATTCAAAAAACAATCTTTTTCCATTTTCAAAACATGAAATTTACTTTCCCGAACTACACCTGAACGATTTGATCTCCACAAACTTTATTGAAAAAATATATCACATGTTTCGCTGAAAATTAGCTGTTTCAAGTGATTAATACATCAAATTATCCTTATATTCATATTTATATACAACAGGTAACCATAATTGAGACTACCTGTAGAAATTACCTGAACCTCTACATCTCGTACCTGCTCAATTATGATTACCTATAGCATATTGCCTCACATCTACATCAATAATAATTCTTTCTCGGTTTTTAAGAAAACAAGTTCAATAATGGTGATCTATTCAAATCTAGTTGGTCAAATTAAGTTCAGTATTTCAAAAGTTATTTGAAAAAAACGAAAATAAAAATAAAACATCAACATCCTGTATCTTGGAAACGAAGCGTTTCCGGACATTTATTTATTTGGACAATTCATATTAGAATATTGTGAGGAATCACCTCCTGAATTTTGTCAAAGTACTTTTGAATCACCCTGTATATCAGGTTTCTGATGAAATATTGACAGATATTTCTGAAATGAAAATACATCACGACAGAGCATGAAAACTTTTCAGTAATCTTGAAACTTTTATTAATGAAGATTATGAGTGGAACTCGATATTGACATCCATTATGATTATACAACGGATCAAAACTCTCTTGATCCTTCAAAATCTGCAGAGTTGAGAAATATTCTCCCAAAACCGGTGACTTCCACTTGACAGCGATTTCCGCCTTGACGTGAACACAATATGAGGAGATGAAATCTTTTAATCTGATGGTGAAAGGTGAAATTTCACATCTTTTGTCTTGGAAGTTTCTGGAAGAGTTAGCGATCATTGTTTGAAAGATAGAATTTCCCAATATATCGTCTGAAAGCTAAAAGAACTTTATTCACGCCGCGCCGTCCTATATTCGAAATAAACCAATGGCGAAATTAAATTTCCGGGATACCTTACGGGTCATGAAATCACGTCGTTCTAGCTTGAAAGAGATTTATGATTCGCTTTATATCTTCAGTTGTCTTATAGTTGGGTAATAAAGAGACGTTCATTTGTACTTGGAACGTTACTACCACTATAAGAAATGAGATATCTCATCACTTCCAGTTGGCTCTTTATACAATAGGTACATTAAATTCATAAAATGGAGACGTTAGAACCTACGAGAACCTTTTCGAATTCCAAACTCTGATTTATTGACCTGATGAATACAGTGAAACTGAGTTTTTTGTTATCCTGTCAATACAAACGACAATCCTCAATAGTCGGAGATTGTGTGATATAAGGATTAACGAGTTTCACTAGTTCGGACTTCCATTGTCTACTATATAAAATGATTTGAAATCTCTGAAACAAATAAAAAAAAAGAAAAAAAAAGAATTGAAAATGAATAGCTGAAAATAACAATTATATTAACCAAAATAAACCTGAAATGAAATAGTTCGAGAGTTCTTTCACCTTTGTTTTCATAATTGAATATTGTCATTTCTTCATTTGACAGATATAAGTGTAATTTTTTGATGTATGATATATCGTACGGTGGGAATCTAAGATATGCAAAATCAATTAATAATGGAAAAAACATTCATTGAAACATATGAGAGTACGTGCGGAAAGTTATATCTCATGGTATGAACGGAAGCAGGAATCTGGGTGAAGTCCGACATTGCATTTCAGACACACAAATTTACAACATTTTCCACATTTTGCGCATCGCCTTTGAGTTTCGTTTTTGTCGATCAAGTGATTTTTGCCATCCAATCGAATTTCGTTAGGAATTTTTGACAATAGTATGGAAGAACAATAGTATGGATAGAACAATTCTTCTTATGAAGTCTAACAGTGGCATCGCCCCGTTCGTCGAACATCTTCGATACAAATACCACATGTTTACTACTGCACCATTCAAACAAAATCGAAAAAAGGGCCAGTACCATTTTTTAGAC
>NW_019294866.1:0-15991 GCF_000500325.1 Leptinotarsa decemlineata
AGTTAGCTCCCTAACTATATTATTAAAGGGGAGCTGTTGGAAGGTAGGTTGCACTATATCGTTTACTTGAACTATAAATATAACAGTTAACCCACAAAAAAAGGATATATTCTTGTGTGGGGTTATAAGGGAAACAATAATACAACTAGTGATTTTTTATATATCATAGAGTATATACAGACATTCATACGTATACATATATGGATGAGTCATAATTTCAAATTGAAGAAGAAATGATCCCAGTGGAAAACTACTATTGATGCCTAATGAATTAGAGGAGATCCCCTCAGGCATATCAAGTGAAAATTTAATACTAGCTAGCACAATCCCTGTGGAGCAGGTACCTTCCATAAAAGAAAGTTCCCATATACTCACTTAAAAGTGGTTTGTCAAGTTTGAATGTTCTCAGAATGTTTTACTTTCATTTGATTTTTCTTTTCTCCAACATAAGTCAATATAAGAAATATACGTGTACCAGCAAATTGAAATGAGACATATATGAAATTTGAAATGATTGCATCGAAAATATATCAAATGAGTATTGCATTTCACTACCTAAATTTGTTTGATTTTTTACCATACTAATATTCCTTCCGAAATATATGACAGTCAAATTATTTTCCAATCAAATATCACAATGGAATGCCAGAATTCACAAAAGGCAAAATTTTGTTTTTTTAAACAAATGTAATGAAATTTGAGGCTGCAATGTAAATGTGGATCAATACCTGTAGTATTCTAAAACCCCGGTTGATTATTTCATTTTGGATTTGAAAAAAAATCATCTTTATTTCAGCTAAACAAATATATAATTTGTAACCTTGATTTCACTAATACTGTTATTTTGCAATAAGGACATACTCGTATATATGATAAATATATGTTTACTGATAAGAATCACCACTGTAGTAAAATTCAGTTTACTCTTGAAGTTGACCCAATATAACAAACACGTATAATATTTGAACGTGTGAAAATGAAAAATTTGTATTATTATATATGTAGAAAGTTGTTATCAAGTGAGTACACATTGAGTATTAATTATTTTGATATTTTTTTGGGGCAATGTCTCTTTTGTTTATTATTTTAGAGATAATGAATTTCTACTGTACATAGATAGTGTATTTATTTTTGTTTGCAGTCTGTACTAAACATAATTTTTCCTTAATGTTTTCATTATGAGGTAATCACTTGCATTATACTGCGTGTTGAAATAATAACATTCTTTATAACTGGAAAAAAGCTGGAAAGATTTTCATTTGATTGTCACTTTATTTGTACTCTTTTTGTTTCTTTTTCTTTTTTGATTTGCCTGACTCTTATTTTTTTTCCTTAATACAGTGACAGACATAAAAGAAACTGCCACAGCTGTCAACTTTACATTGATGAAGCTAATTTCACTACAAGAGGACATTAGTAAAGAAGTCCATATTAGGCCATCTATAGGTATGTACATAGCTTGAAATTACAAATACTATCTAGAACATTCATTTATAAATTATATCATTATTTTCAGTAAACGAAGACCAGATTCAAAATGAACTGAATTTGTCTTCTGTGATGGACGTTCTTACTCAGTATTTAATGCACAGTTCTATACAAACAAAGGTAGCTGTTTTGAAATGGATATACGATTTATACACCAAACTTCCGAATAAAGTGAGAGCCCTTTTTTAGAAAGAATAAATCAGTATCTAATTACCTGATCAATTTTTAGATGGTTGAGTATATAGATATACTTTTCCCTGCCCTCCAAAAAACTTTATCAGATGAATCTGATCAAGTTGTCCAACAGTGTCTTGTTGTCATTGCAGAAGTTATTTCTTCACCCAAAACGACAAATTCTAGTGCCAACGGTAAGTAACGTTTGAAAAACATGAATGCCTGTTTTAAGCACTGATGGCATAAAGAAAACTCCTAAAAGTATTTTAATTGAAAAATGTATTCAAAAAACAATGCCTCATTTTGAAACAAAATCAATTTCAGAAGACTGGTTATTGTTTTTATTTATGACTTCTTGTTTTAGTTATTCAAGAATTGAAAAGTTCATTCTGTCTAACTTTTCATTACACTAAGACATTGTATCTTCCTGACAAGATTAAATAATAATGATCTTTTCTCTATCCTTTAACTTTCTTTTTTTTTACTTCTAGGTGACAATACATATTATTACAAATTCATGGTAAGTTTGCTCCTATCATTCAGTATTGACAAAAGACTATTAGATGAACGAGGATCTTTCATAATAAGGTCAGTTGTCACTATTGTGTTACACATTCTTTGGAAAAAATACATTTATGTTTCAGGCAACTCTGTGTTTTACTTAATGCTGAAGATATTTATAAAACTCTTGCTCAAATTCTTGTGAAAGAAACTAATTTCAAGTTTGGAAGTCTCATGGTAGAACACCTTAATATGATTCTGTTGACATCATCAGAACTATATGATATGAGAAATAGATTGAAAGATTTAAAAACGGAGGTGAGTGTTTTTCATTTTGGAATACAGGGTGAGTCAACAAGATTCCCTCGGTCCATTGCTATCAGAGGAAACAATTTTTTGAACTGCTCAATTTTTTTTGCAGTCATATCGATAAATACTATCTTTAAAAATTATTTTCTCGCATACTGGGTGATTCAGCCGAGCGTGGCTAACCAAAGTTATATATTTTTCAAATAGAACTCCCAGTATATGAATACTTCATTCGATTCTATATATTTTAGCTCTCTAAGGGCATTGCCAAGTTATTCTAAACAAACCTATTTTGCAGACAATATTTTTTTAATTCACCACCCGCATGTCTACAGCAATTAAGGGTTTTTTTTTAAGGAATAGTTAATCAACATCACTATGATAATTTCTGGAATCTCAACTTTCTGAAACAATATATAGGGTGCTCTGTAAAACCGGTCAAGTTTCATTCATTTTCAAACAGACATAATTCAACTTTTTCAAAAGGAATACCCTGTATTTTCATTTGTATGAAATGTTTCAATATTTCACTACATTTTTTATCATAGGTATCGTATACGAAAAACTGATATTTTACAAATTATACCAAGTTTTAGTAATTGTTGTAACCACAAAAAAAAAATTTTACGTTCACTTACTCAATTTTTTTTTCGAATATTCAAATCGATCGCTCGTACATTTTTCATATCATCTAGTGATAGTTATCAGCGATTTCAACGGTAAGAAATGCGTAAAAAAATGCGGAAAAATAGTTATCAATCCATTTTTTCTGGATGGGCATCTCACTGGAAGAAAATATGTAAGATTTCTTCGGCATGAGTTTTCGGGGTTCCATATGGAACAAGACTTAAAATGTGCCTACAACAAGACGGTGCACCACCACATTTTAAAACTGAGGTACGGGATACCTCAATGATCATTTCAATAAAAAATGAATAGTAGGTAGGAGCGGGCTTGTAGCGTGGCCACCTAGATCACCTGATCTGACCAAAATGGATTTTTTTTATGGTGGTATATCAAATGGATTGTCTACCAAACTCCTCCAACATCTATAGAAGACATGAAACGAAGAATCACTAGAGCTTTCAGGGAAATCCCAGAGGATATGCTGGAATGTGTAAAGAATTCATTTAAAAACAGACTGACATTATGTGTTGCAGAAAATGGTCGCCATTTTGAACATCTTTTGGACTCTTCTATTTGATTGAAAAATTAGGCGTTATTGTTCATATTGAAAAAATTTTGAGTAACTGAACGTAAATAAATGATTTTTTTCTGGTTACAATTAATAAAACTTTGTATAATTTGTAAAATATCAGTTTTTCGTATAGTATACCTCTGATAAAAAATGTAATGAAATGTTGAAACATTTCATTCAAATGAAAAAATACAGGGTGTTCCATTTGAAAAAGTTCAATTATGTCTGAAAATGAATGAAACTTGACCGATTTTACCGAGCACGCTGTATATTGTTTCAGAAAGTTGAGATTCCAGAAATGGTCATAGTGATGTTGACTAACTATTCCTAAAATAATCCACTCAATTGCTGTAGATATGCGGGTGGTGAATTAAAAAAATATTGTCAGCAATATAGGTTTTTCTGAAATAACTTGGCAATGCCGCAATGGAAATTCGGAAACGAAAATTCCTTAGAGAGCTAAAAAAATATAGAATCGAATGACGTGTTCATATACTGGGTGTTCCATTTAAATTACCCCGTATGCGAGAAAATAATTATAAAAGATAGTATATATGGATATGACTGCCAAAAAAATTTAAGCAATTCGAGAAATTGTTTTGCCCGACAGCAATGGACCGAGGGGATCTTGACTCACCCTGTACATTGGTTGGTTTCTAATTTTGGTTCCAGTAAAAATTGTCATTTATTGCTATGTACCAATGGTTGCATATTGGGGTCATACAGCTTTCTCAAAAATATTAAAGTAGATAATTCACAGAACTGTATGAAACATTAAATTTTAATTTAGGACTTCACAAGGGTTCGTAATTTTTGTAATCAGATCGTTGTTTTTCAGAGGATATTTTGGATTATTGTAACATTTTGTTATCATATTTAGAAAGATAAGCAGGTAGAACCTTATTTGTCCTTTTATGGTCTACCATGTGCTGGTTCACAAAATGACATTATACTGGATTTGCAGAAGCCTAAACAGTAGCATCTGCCAAATAACATTTGCGCAACTTTCCTCACAAAGGAAAATTATTTTTGTTCGTCCAGCTACAGGACATCACTGAAATTATTCAACTGATTAATGATTTCGGAATATTACTCCTCGTTAGTGCTGGACAGATCTAATCAAGACACTAGTACTTTCTGGTTCTTGACTGATTTTATCATCACTTCACTGCATATATGAAACCTCCATCTGAGACGGGAACTATTTCAATTACAATGAAGTATCAACAGATACATCTCCTCAGTGAAAGCCCCAACCTAATGAGAATCAACCCATGTATCAAGTCAGTCTGATGACTGTGTCGTGGAGAGATACAGACGTTAAGAAAATAAAAATTTCGAATTGAAATACAATATATTTACTTCTCCCTACATATCTTCGAATTAGAATATGCCAATTGCCAACCAGAAAATAAGTAGTTTCCTGGGTAATACCTTGACGAATTTGAAAAATTCCTCAAAGATGAAAATCTTGCATCTATTTATCTAGCAGCAGATCCTCGTTGATATCAATTAAGTGATCACCTATCTTCACAGACCTTCTCATCCTGTGTGGTAAGAAATTTATATTACACTCATACAATACACATCCACACAATAAAAAAGCTGCAGTTCTTCTAGCTTGTATCCTAAGCATTCGATTGTGTATTGCACCTAGAACTCAGCATTCTTAATGATTCAGTTCTTGTACTGACCCTGATTCTTCTTCAAAACTTCAGAGAAGCTTCATGCCGCCATGTATAAAGCTGGGATCAAATTAAAGTTACCTAGAACCTCTCAAAGATCATAAAATGGGGTGTCGGTATCCCACTTAGATCATCATTACCAGTGAATGATCACGCCAAAGCAGCTATGATAATCTCTAGGACTAGATCTTTCTAGTCACCTCCTGATGATGATGTCGAAATCGCCGAAAAAAGTCGGTTTCTGGCCAATATGAACTGAAAATTACAGTTACTCAAGTCGTTGTTGTCAGTTGAAGCTGTAAACCCAAAAAAATATTTTATTTTTTCACAGTGTGGTTCATAATTAACAGAGAGATACATTTTTTTCATTTCCACATACATTTCATCTGAATAAGCTAGGTTTGTAACAAAAACGAAGTTGAAACTCTAAAACAGAGTAATTAAGAAAATGTACAACCTATATACAATATTTATTTCAATCTTGTGGACTGACAATAATTCTTCAGCCTTCAATTGTCTAAAAAAAGTGATAATAGTATGAGAAGTGAACAGAAGAATCATTGAAATCTTAGAATTATAAAAAATACTAAAACTACTACGTCCAAAATATTTGGACGATGTTAGTTAAGAAAAGGAAATAATATCAAAAAATTGGGAAGAAATAAACAATGAGGATGTTATTCAAAAATACAATTACACTAATCTATTGTTTTTGAGTTGTAAATATAGGTTCTTCAAACAGGCTAATGAAATAGTTAAGACTAGCTATTGTAGAAGATCCAAACAGATCAGACTTTGTGAAGATAGTATAGTCGAATTCATTTATTTTGTGACAAATCAAGTGAATTATAATATTGAAAATCCTCAATTGAAATTATTATTCGATAAAGAAAGTAAAGTTGATATATTTCCCTTTAAGAGAAATGAAAACTAATTGTGAGAGGTAACACAATAAATGTACAAAGCATTCATGTTCATAGCTGGACAGCCTTTCTGCTATCATGAAGAAAAACCATTTGGTTAAACCGCAGGCATTTACTGCTCCAGGCAGATGATACTGGCCATAAATGGTCCATATTTGTTCGATTTTGATAACGCGTTCCAAAGAGATGATATTTCATTAAAAAATTACGATTTCATATCTACAGTAGAGGAACTAGCCCTTTTTTTGCTGCTTGGGAGCCATCTGACTTCCATTTTTTCCAAGTCTGTGGAAGTTGTCAAGTTAATGTAATATATACTGATTTTGCTAAAGCATTTGATCAACTTGATCACATGATCCTTCTACAAAAACTCCACCAATTTGGTTTCCATAATTCAGCAGTACTTTTCATTAAATCCTACTTACTTCAATGAGAACAGTTTGTATCTTACATTACAATCCTTCATCTGGAGTACTTCACTTCTGTTCTTATTATTTTTTTTTGTGGTTGACAAGAGATCATTGGCCTTCTACTATTAGTTTGTTTATCATTTGCTTTCTTGTTCAAATTTTTGAGTATAGCCCAATAGCTTTCATAAATTTTATAATTCTATCCAGACTTTCATTATGATCTTTCAAACATTCCTTCATAGAATTTGGTATTTTAAATCGTTGTCTAGCTTCATCATATTGGACACAATTTAGCAAGATATGTTTCACTGTTAGCCTCTCCCTACATTGTTGGCATATTAGTTGTTGTTCTCCTGAGAGCATGAATATGTTAGTTAAGTTGGTATGACCTATTCTCAAGTGTGTAATCACAGTTTGTTCTCTTCGTGTCTTTGCAATAGAATTCCTCCAGGGTGTGATTTTTTGCCGATAATTTAAAAATATATTTACCTGTCGAAACTATCGAAGACTGTTATACATTGCAATGACAGTTAGAAAGTTTACAGACTTGGTGTGAAGTTAACAAACATCGAATTCAATTATCGAGTAGATATCATTCCACTGTCACGAAGTAACTCGATTAAAGATATTGGTGTATATTTTGATCAAAATTTATCTTTTTCCAACCACATTAGATCGAAAGTAGGTGAAGCATTGAGAGTTTATGGCTGTATAGTTCCCAATTGTAGATCTTTTTCAAACATATCTGCTCTATTTACTCTTTATGTATCCTACGTAAGGTCGAAATTAAAATATGGCTCTGTTCGGTGGTCTCCATTCTACAATTGCTATAATACATCAATTGAAATTGAAAACGTCGTTTCCTAAAGTTTATTTACTTCAAATCATATGGTATCTATCCTGATAGAGGTATTCCATATGAATCTCTTACCATAACATTCAATATTGAAAGTCTTGAGTCACGCAGAAAACTTACTGGAATATTTTACTGCACAGCAACGATGCTCTTAAAATTTATGTGTGCCTCATTTTAGAACTAGTACAAATAATCTTTACAGCAGACTGGCCAGAACCAATTTGTACCTCAAGTCACCTATCTTTAGCATTTGCAATAATTTCAATTTAATTTCAAATTTGTGTGATATCAATTTTGATTCCCTAGAATATATTGTTGACACTGCATCTCAGTATTTCATGGAGAATTTTTAATTTTGTGGTAGTTTTCTTCATTTTATTTAATTATGTTATAATTTTTTTATTCATTTTCTCAAATTGTAATTTTGTAATTACAAGGATCTTTCTTTCCCAAAAAATTAATCACTCCTAAAAATATAACCCCTTCAATTCAGATCTATATTACTTTTTGAACATACCTAGTTCACCCTATAAATGGTTTTTAACTGTTGGGTAATAAAAGCTATTTATTATTATTAAAACATGGATTTATTACGTTTATAACGACATCCATTTCAACATTTTTGCTTCCTGTCTTTTTAGCCAGTATTGTTAACGTATTCCTGTTTACCAGTTCTGTTATTTCCTCACGGCATTTACAGACCAGTGATGATATTACTTTTGAGTTCATCAGTGCCTCAGGTGTATCCTGATCCGCTCATTTTGATGATGCCTTAGATTATTATTCCTTCTACATTGCAAGATTCAGATACTTCAGCCTAGAAGACTAATACATTTCAACTGAGCAAGTTAATGCTTCAAACATATTCCGAACAAGAGCGGAACGATAAGTTACAGCGTATTAATGAAGTTCTCCATTACAATTTTTATATTTTTCAGATTGTTAACGGTGAAAATACCCAAAAAAGCTCGATACAAAACTTAAATTATGGTGTTTTTTTTTCAACTTATTCAATCTATAGAGTAATAAATTCGATTCAGAAAGTCTAATGTGTCCTAGATATCGCACGAGAGGTAAGTCGTAATATTTCAACTTCACTCAATTTCCAGAAACAAAGAAGTGCCAAAGAAGTAGGAGTGTGATCAGTATGTGGGAAACCCCAAAATGTTTATTCAATTTCACTGAATACAGCGTGACTCACGGTCGATGGTAGGTTAGACGTTTCTGGAAAACGCAAAGCATGATTTTTCTGAAAATTTCACCTCTCACATTTCCTTAAAATGCTGAAAATATTTTAGATCGATACAACAGGTAAGGAAATGTGAGAGGTGAAATTTTCAGAAAAATCATGCTTTGCGTTTTCCAGAAACGTCTAACCTACCATCGACCGTGAGTCACGCTGTATATCAATTATGAAAAGAAAATCATTCAAAAATTGATTCAAATAAAGATGTACCTTCAATGATGATCCCGATATTGATTTTTTTGTTATACACAAGGTAAGTTCGTCAAAGCGATGATACCAGGGAACTCCAGCTTGCAAATTAAAACCAGAGAATGCAGAAATTACCATACATAATTTTACAAATCACCAATTATTTACAAAATGCAATATAGCCTGCATCCATAAACGGGCCAGTGTACCTCTCTAAGCAATAATATAGACCTCTGAAAATACCAGCCACTCGCGCCAGCGAAACGTAAGAAATTATAATAGAAGACGGCTTGAACACTTCTAACAATAAGCAATTTCAAAAGGTGGCCATGGAAGTCTAAATGTCTGCAAATGCATACAGTACTGTTTACATCTTGGACATATCTACATAGATATGTCCAAGAAGAGAACTACAGTGTACATCGGATCTTTCTCAATAATCTCTATTATTATCTGCAATTTGGGTCAGTTTATATTTGCCTGAATATGACATTCTTCTCATATCCTTCATTTTAAAAGCTATGCACTTTTTGCGTACATGGTGACTTTTGATAGAAGTATATTACTTTTATATTTTGAAACATTGATTATATCAACCAACATTCAGAATTATCTTGTTATTCAACTGCGATTTCTTAGCGTTATCAGTATTGTGTCAGATAACTGTGAAAAAAACTATAATCGAGAAAGCACGCATTATTGAAACACACAAACATACACAACAATAAATGTACTTGAATGTCAGTTATTTGCAGCGAGGGCAACTTGAATTTTTGGACTATTAGAAATAAAATGTATTAAAATGAGAATCGTTTTTTTATTTGAGAACCCTGATAATTATAATTTTTACAATGATTATTTATATTTTGAAATCTGAACAAATTGTTTTGATTTTAGTCGAATTTTAGTAACTTGCTCAAAATATTAAGGGATCGCTTTATATATTATATTTACTGTTTTTCAGGTTTATTACCTTCCACAATCTGAAAAATTAATATAGAACCTGTTGAAGTGTAATAAAGTGTAAACTGAAAAGTTCACCCCGAAAAATTACTTTCAAAAACTACACCTCCGAATAATTACTGCGTACATAAACCACCGAAGAGTTTAATTAGTCGTATTCATAAATTTTGCCTACAAATTCAATAATCGATTGAAAAAAAAATCTATACTCAGCTATACTCAGACATAAGTCAATAGAAACTGGGTTCTCGATAAAAAATGTCTTTCAGTTTTAATGATTTGAAATCAGTTCTCACCCCTATTTTTCCTGGAACATTATATCGCATTTTTATTTGGATAGGTTACGAAAAGTGAATAATAAATTTCTGTTCAGAAATGAATTCTTAAGACTGATTCAAATTATGAAAGAGATGCTGCACATTATTTCCCAACTTTTTTCTGTGGTTGATATAATTTCTAACAATTATGGAAGGTGATTTTATGAGAAAAATGTATGAATTTGACGTCATTTTAACTTTTGTCCAAGGAATGCGATTCCAAATAGGTTTTAACTTGGAACTTTATGTATCCCCCCCCCCTTCCGGTCAGTTTGCAATTTTATGCCATTTTATTTAGGTTAGGTTAGGTAAGTTAACATGGGAAGCATACTTAAACACGGTATGTTCAAACATAAGCATTACATGATATATAATAAAAACTGTTTCGAGATACTGTATCAGCAGACAACTTGAAATTATTATGTTTTGGGATGGTTCGGTCTACTCTGTATATGGCGTGGTCTTTTTGACTCTTGTTACTTTGAACGGGCATCTGTATCTCAAAAGAGGATAATAAGAACAATGCGTCATGCTCATCCAACTACAATATGTAAGCCTTTATTCAAGAATCTCCAATTTTTAACCCTTTGATGTTTGTATATTCTTGGGATGATTATGTATATTAAAAGAAACCAAAATGGGGACACTCATATGTATAATATTAGGATTATAGAAACCCTATGCAAAGTTGTCAGTGAAAATTCACCAAAGCATATTGGGATCAAATGTTTCAATAGATTAGAGATATAATTGATGTGAATCTGTATGATATTCTATTCAAAAATAAATTGAGAAATTTTCTTGAGAAAGTATTTTATAAAGTTGAAGAATTTTATATTTCCTGATACCTTACTATTGTGAAACTGACTAGTGTATGTATATTTTACACTATGTTGATTTATTTGTAGATTACTTTTTTTTTGACTAGTCTGATAAGTTCTATACACGTGTGTATGCGTGATACCTTGTATAATCCTTGATTGATGAATAAATTCTATTAGTATTTTTATCGGTTGAGTATAAAAACCTGTTTGATAATTGGGTGATTGGACGTTTATATGTTATTAGTAATTGATGATGATTTCGGAGCTGGATTCTATTCTAGATGTTTTCTCATAGTGCCATTTATGAAAATGTATATTTTTTGTAGGAGAGCCGTTCACTGTTTTGTTGTTTGTACGAAACCTGGTGCCACAATCCCGTTGCCACTGTTGCATTATGTTTACTTACCCAAAGCTATGGTCATGTTTGTGATTTGATAAAACTGTTGTATCCTTTATTCATGATTTCTAATTTTTGGTTGCATTAATCTTCATCTTCTAAATATTCTACCGCATATCTAAACTCGCCAAATTTGTCAGGTACAGTATTCATTTAAGGAATGAATTAATATTGCACATACTTTTTTACTACTAGTTACACCGATTATTATTCAAATGAAAGTTGTTAAAGTATTCCTTCAAAAAATGTGATGATATTGCAGATGTGCCCTGAGATTCAATTATAGTTTTATTCATTTTAACATTTAGGACTGCTTTTCAATCCAATCCAAATAGTTTTAACAGTGATTTATGATGATGATCATATAATTTCATTATTAATACTGGAGTTTTTCCAACACCGAATCGTTATTTTTGACACCTCAACACGTGTTTCGATCACCAAGTGATCATCTTCAAGAGGAAGATTATACAGTTTAATCTTCCTCTTGAAAGTAATCACTTGGTAATCGAAATACGTGTCGAGGTGTTAAAAATAACGTTGGGTGTTGGGAAAAAAGTCCAGTAATATTCTTTATTACACCAAAGGTTCCAAACAGTGCATCATAAGTGTATAATGTCATTGCTCATCCTATCTATGTTATAAATTGTTCTCTGCATCAACATTTTTTTTTTAGGTGAATAAAGTCGATTTCAGTATTTCACTGCTTAATTGAAAGTTAATGTTTTCAACTGGACAGACAAGTTTTCACCCAAATTAATTCAATACTCATGAGTCTGATCACCGCAGTTTTCTTCGTGTTTGATTTGACTCACCAGTTCGCTGATCTGTAACAGCTCAGTGCACAGTTTCATAGTCGAATATGGAAGAGAAAATAAGAGGTTGCATTTTTTTCATAAAGATGTTGAGTTTCTAAAACAGGCAATAATGGCAGTTTCACATTATTTTTTGGGAAATAAAACCTGAACAACTCTGCATCAACCAAACTATTGAAATTATCATTTCTTTCTTTTGATTATATTTGCATTCCTCTCGAATCTTTTATTTCTTGTACATCGTCTTTGAAAAGTTCATTAATTAAAGAACCAAGATATAAATTAAAAGTTCTATTTTATGATAATCATTGATTAACAGTGTCACAAAGTACTTAATTTTGCTAACTGTCATTACTTTAAATACGATTAATGTAACGACTCCGATTTACTGACTAGGAATTTAACAGAGATACTCTTCTCTTAAAAATAACTTGTCACTAATTTAAGTGAGATATGTAGCCTTTGGCTACAGGTAGCCTTCGGCTACATACCTCACTTAAATACTCATACATACCTCTACCACTACATTTTTAAAGCCAACTGAATTAAAATTTAACCATTTTCACATGCATTTCTATAATTTATAAATAGACACCTTTTGAATAAAAAACTTGGGGGTATTCATTAACTATAACAAAAATAATTTTCGATTTTTTTGTAGTTGTTGAGAAATATGCATGGGTAGGATACTCTCTATATTCGAAATTTTTAAATGAATTCTTGATATGAATGCTGATAATTTTTTTTTGAATGTGAGATACCTAAAAATATTCAAATACATAAACAATTGTATTATACTTTCATTATTTAGTACCTGACAATTAATCCTACTGTAATGAAATCTATTCACTTATATTTTTGTTATACTTGGGTGATAATTTTCCTTATCATTTATACAGTGGTAACTTGGAGGTTACAGTAGATTTTTTAATGGAAATAGACAAATTAGTACAACTTATTGAATCTCCTGTTTTTGCATGTAAGTACTTTTTTTAGTATATTTGTATTCTGTGGCATAGTTTTTGAATTCCGTGACAATGAAATAATTGTGCAGTTCCGAACTGAATATGGCTAGTTTTGTCAAAAGATACGTTCGAAGTGATAATATGTTATTTGACTTCTGTTTCAGTGGCGTACATAACGGCCATATCATTATTCATTTTGAATGAAATCATGATATTTTTGGCATTTCCTGTTGAAAAAAATATACTTAAAATTCAAATTTGAAAAATATCACTTCTATTATTTTCCAGAAAAACGAAATGAAAAATGTCATTTCAGAAAGTTTTATCTGACTTTCATCTGAATTTCTAGAAAAATGTAAAGGATTCTGGCTTAAGTAGTATGCAATTATTTTATCGTTAAAACATTGGACACAGTGAACTTAACAAATTACTAACGTCATAAACAATTGAAATACAATCATTTTTCATCACCTGATATGCCATATAATCTTGTGACTACAAGAATTCAATTTATCAAAAAACTTTTTCAGATCTGAGGTTAGATTTATTGGAAGTACCTTGTGATAAAAACTTAATAAGAGCTCTGTATGGTTTGTTAATGTTATTGCCCCAAACAGAAGCGTTCACCACACTCAAAACAAGATTAGGATGTATTCCAAGCTTGCATATTTACTGTGATGACAAGTAAGTAAAAATTAATTTATTTTTTATTTGGAAGAAAAATAGAAATATTTTTCTCTGTATTATATCATATATTTGTGTTCATTCGTTAACCAGCTATTGCTCCCTTACGAACGACAACCCTCAACTTGAAACGTGTAGGTTACGGATTAATGAGGTATCACCTTTTAACGTGTGATTCCTAGCAAGAGTCGAAGTCGAACTATATATAGTGAACATCGATCGTCCTACAGTTGGGACCGAACCAACGTTCACAATTAAACTGATGGTCCCAAAAATTTGTTATCTACTGAAATACTTGTAAATACAAATATTCTGATATTTTGTTATGAGACTGAATATCATATACATGTGACCACTTTGTAATTCTACAAATAAAGTTATTTATTACCTCATATAAAAAATGTACCCAGTGATTTTGATGAAGTGTAGCAATCAACTGAAAAGATGTGAGCAATTTTTTTTTTCATTTCATTCTCCATCTATGATAGTCAACATTTCCAGTTGTGTCAAGTTTTGTAAAATTATTGTTGAACAAACTGCAGTTCTCTATTTTTCTGAATAATGAACATAATATAGTATAATCAAATTCTTATGAGATCTTTTTCATTGTGTAATGAAAGTTTAAAGTCCAATATGTAGTTATTCTACGTGGTTTATTTGTATTTAATAATTTTATATTGTTACAGTAAAACCGTGGGAAAGAAATCTGAATATGAAAATTCACTAATAGATTTTCAACAGCTTCTGAAACATTTCATTCAGGTCCAAGAGAAACACAAAGAATATAAAAGAACACAACGAACCAAAGAGATTTCATCTTTAGAAAGGGACATTAACCTTCCAGATATATAAAAGTACCGATTATATAGTTCTATTTCACTTACAACAAATACAATTGATACTTATACATTCCAACTATAAAAATATATATATTAATTTATTGAAACAAGCCGTTTTATTGATAATTCTAATCATCTCATTATATTGATTTCTGTTCAGTTAGTAGAATCCTTGATAAATCATGTAGATAAGATACTGCTGTATTTACTTTAATCTTGAAAATCTTTTTTCGTGATTGGTCTCTATATTCATGTGAAGTTCTTGAAAAACGATTCCCAAAATGGCTGAACAAGCTATTGGACGCAGAAAATCTCATTTATTTCTCAATAACATATCTGCAGTGACAAACACCTACGATGAACTTGTTAGAGATAAATTAGAAGGAGGAAAGTTTCCGACGACAATTACGGGGATAATACAGTTGATTGGAGTGGTAAGTTTTCATCTATCAATTCTGAAGTTCTGATTACATATGAGTGACTCACTTTATTTCTTCTTGATTTCTATAAATTCAAAGTTCTGATATTGTCGAAGTTGTGAGACAGTTCCTCAATTTCAATAAGCATTCGTATCACTCTTCTAGAAAATTAGTTTTTTTTAAATTTTGCATTAACGAATAGTTACAAACCAACTGTTTTGCGTTGACAGCGACTCATTGACTAGACGGCAGTAAATAAAAAGCATTGGCAACTAACGAATTACAGTTATGCAATTTGTTTGACCCTTACATAGTTAAAATTATGATTTCAGAGACCGATGACATATAAATAAACCTAACAATTATCACATAACTGGTTTCTTGCTAGTTCTCTGAAATCTATGTATACTTGAAAGAGTAACTCAAAAATAATCCCAAAACTAGAAAAGGTTTTTCCAAGATATCATTAAAAACAAATGTGGATACTACAAAAAAATTATAGTGAAATTGTATCAGTATTAGAGTGTTATATTTGTCTAAAATTTTTTTCACTTCATATGTACTCTTTACTTTCTAAAAGTCAAAAGGTAAGTTTTCAACTGGTTCTTACGACTGAGATCTAACATTATAACATTCAATTGTTTTTATTTTTTCAAAATAAATTACTGAATCCTATAAAACTTAATTTAACATACATTAGTTATTTCATTTTCAAACACAATTAAATAATTGATTTTTATTATTAAAATTTTGAACAATAAAGTGTCAAAATTTTAATAATAAAAATCA